>CP045903.1:18147521-18166592 GCA_013387185.1 Caligus rogercresseyi | reverse complement strand
AAATAATTTGTACTCTTGTTTATAAAAAAAACGCTGCAATATTTAGTATTCTTTTCTTGTCTTCAAATATTTTCTCTTAAAGTAAGACACGAAGAAAATGCTGTGTGTAAAAACTGCCTATTTTTTGCACTAGTTTGACTCATATATTTATAAAAGCTGTAAAAAAATTTATAGTAGATTATATCACCAGGACTTTTTTTTTTATATAATCAACAAACTTAAATGCCAACTGAAAATTTGTGAAAATATACATTAATAATATAAACACACCACACATGTAAATACATTGAACGTATTGGCTGTTACAGTATCAGGACCATAACACTATTCACATTTTCAGCCGCCTGGCTTGCGTTTTCGCATTTTATCGAAGAAAAACTGTAAAATGGCGTATTTTTCTCTTTGCTGAGTCCATCTTTGACGTGTGTTCAAACAATACTTAATGAAGCATCATAAAACTGGATGAGAGTTTTTTTTAGTACGAAATCTTATCTTTCCAACACCATCTAGTTGTAATCCGATCGCTTAATACAACGAGAGCTACAGACCTACTAAAGCCATCTCTTTGGAAAAATAATTGATTTCTTTTCACTACACTTATTATATATAATATATCACACACATATATATATGATATATATATATAATATATATATCTATATATATATATATCTATTATATTATATTATATATATTCATAGTATTTGTCTAATTCTTATTTAAACATATAATATTGATTTCAATTTTATATTTGGGATTTTTTTTGTATAAACACCCAACTAAACATGTTTTACTCATTTGCATCATCTCCAATTTGTCCAAAGACCTCTTGAACTCTTCACAGCAATGAACAACCCTTTTGTACAATTTGTATTAGGTGTATGCAATTTTATGATTATGACAGTCATAAATCTCATGGCGCCCTCAGCATTTTTCTTTTTTATATTACGAAGATTCGTACTTCTATTAATATTACTCTATCATATTACTTTGCAAGTAAAATTTGCGTAAAAATTCCTTCTCGTAAGATATTTTTCCAATTTTCCCTTTTCTCGCCATTAAGTTGATGAGGCGTGACAAATAAAAAATAGGAAAAGAATTTCCCCATTCCCTCTAAAGACTTTGGATACTTAAATATTGATTTAATCATTTTCTCTGTCTTTTCTTATCATGAAGAGTTGCATGTAGTACTCATTTTCTGAAAAGTTGATTTCGTTAGAGTTTTCAGGGAAATGACTCATAGTCATGAAAGCCAAAATAAGTTAACATGCGAGAACCTCATGACTATTTCGGTACTTGTCCGTAGAAAGACGGAGAGGGAGATATTTAACTCATCTTTTTAAGTCTGTTCTCCCAACTCACCAATGAACGTGATTTTTTGAGTGGGTAACACTGTTTTCTTTCATTTTCTACGTTCGATAGTCAGAGTGATGACTATTTTTTTTTGACGAAGATATGAGAGAACAAAAAACAATATTTGTCTTCCTAGTAAGAGGAAACTCCTCATTAACGATCTTAGCCTATTCCCTAGAACACACAACCGATTGAACCATGTTGTTGTCTCATTCTACCTCAGGAAGAGGCCAACAGATAACCATTTGCCAATTCTTAAGAATGCTGGATCTGCTTTAGCTCTAGAGGACGTTGGTTAAGGTATTTTTGAGCCCATCATTCTCTTAAGACAAAAGAATCACACTCAGCCAACATGTGATAAGATGTCTATCACTCTGCAAACAAAACGTCCATAGTTTAGTTTTACTTTTTGAGAAATTATATGTTCATTTATGTTGCTAAAATTATGAACTATATGTTTATATATTGTAACTTATTAGATCGCTTCTATGTTGTTTTTTATATAAATTTTGCATGAACTGTTGAATAATAATAAATAAAACGCAATCACGAGACGAGAATTTGTTCGACAATGCTGATGTATCTAAGAAAGTTGGGACCAGATTTTATCTATATTTGATTAAATATAGATTCATGACTAAGATTACTCATTGTCTCGAGCTTTGGAAGCCATGATTACTTTATCTACAGGGCTATCCTGTCAAGTGTCATCGGAGACCCCATCTCTATTCTCTATTCCTCCTTGCCAGGTCTGACATAATAGGTATATCCTTTAATAGATTTGATCTTGATCCAGCTTTTGCAAGTCATCAGCTTTCCCATTTCCTGGCCAACCTACACGGGCTTTAATCCAATGAAGGTTGACATGGTTTACACGTGCTTCAAACATTGATGCAATTGTTCACTGTACGAGACTTAACAACAACCGAGCCCAAAAGATACAAGAGCTGCTTGGTTGTCAAAATAAAAGTCAATTTCTTTTGGTTTTGATTTTTTTTCTTTTCTAATAAAAAGAGGGCTGCCTTTAAGATATCCTAAACTCCAGCTTGAAACACAGCGGATTCGTCATTGAGTTTCCGAGCTAAAAAATACGGGATTGTACAATGATAGCCCAACCATTTTTCTTAGCAATTTTGCTACCATCGGTGTAGCATTGAACACCATTACTGGCGTTCATTACTTCACCTACGAAGAAACTATCATACTTAATGAAAAAAGTTTTCTTCCAACTCATTTTTAGACTCGTAGAAAAGTGTCTGTTAATACAAGATGAAATTCCTAACTTTTTATTTTCACGCCACTCTTTTATAATATGACCAGGCTTAGACCCAATGCTCTCCCATCCATGTGGCGTGATGTTCAAATTAAAAAGTGCCTTTCTGGCCCTCTTTGGATATATAAATCTGAAGGAGACAAATCGAAAGATTACCTCAAGTCCTTTCGTATGTTAGGTGTACTACGATAGATAAAGGTTGTTCTTATCATACCCCGCCGTTGGATACTTTCCAGTTTTCTTCCGGTAGTTTTGTGGTTCGACGAGACCAGACAATCGATCCATAAGATATCTTAGAACGAATTATGCTGGTATATACCCATTTCATTGCCCTTGGAGTCGGTCCCCAGATTTTTCCGACGGCGTTTTTGCAGCCATCAGTAATTTTTTGGATTGGTTGAGCTTGGATGTGATATGGAGACCGAAGTTTAGTCCCGAATCCAGAGGCACACCTAGGTATTTAACAAAGTTAACAGAGCCTTGTTAATGGCATCTTGAAGGATACAGATCATAGATTTCGGATCCGGACCTGAAGTCAAAGAACATCATCATCAGCTGATTGATTTAAATTGTCACTCTCCTTCTCATTCAACCAATCACGTTTCGAAATACACCACTTTTTTATCGGTTAGAAGTTGGTTATATTTTTGATTTATTGCATGTAATTTTTCATAGCATATTATTCCACATTTAAAGGTTTAAGATATTTTTTGTTGTTGCGTAATTTTGATAAACAATTTTTTCTGATATATTTCTTCTATGTTATTTTTTAAATAATAACACCTTACCATGATTATTATTATTTTATTACATTTTTAATAATTATACAAATTGAATGAATGGATAATCACGATCAATTTTCTTAATGATACTTTAACAAGTATAGTTGGAGTTTAAATATCCTTTCTTCATTTTTTTTTTCCTTTGTAGTTTTTGGATGATACATACGTTTATGCCTATTTTTAATTATTAAAAGCTTCATAGTCGGATAAATCATTTCTGAATGTCAAATTATTCAATACTAAGAATTTATTCAATGATCAAAACAATAAATCTATCCAAAACATAAATATCTGACTCATAAATAAGTCTTAGAGACATTAGACTATCAAAGGAATCATCGTATTCGGAATCCCGCTAAATAAAAGCATAGCATTGTTTGATCTATGACACAAAATCCTTTTGATCTACATTATATTATTAATAACAAAAATATCAAAGCCTCTCCACTCTGAAGGTAATAAATCAAGAAAAAATTCCAAGAAGCATTTAGCATTCCTCATATTTAAGCATGATTCTGAGATGTGTATTCGCTCTTGGACCTCTATATATATATTCATTGCTTATTGAAGGCTCGTGTAGAGCATTAGTCTTAATTAAGAGTTCTGATCAGTTGAGAAGCATCAGACACTTTAAAAAAAATGTTCTATTAAGAATGATTAATTATTTTAAAATATTTTTTTCTTTAGAAAATAAATTTTCTTTAATATTTTTTAGGATACAGAAATACATTTGATAGAGGTCAACTGATGTTCGCTGGGACGATTAATTGGCGCCGATAGTGATTTTCCAAATTATCGGGTTCGGCGAATTTCGGCTCCGATAGTTGTCGATTTATAAATACAGTCAAACTGTGTAAGTGGTCACCTTTCTATAGCGGTCACCTGTCTCTCTCTCATATATATATACAGGGGCGGAGTGGCCACCGGGAGTACCCGGACTATTCCCGGTGGGCCGCTGGCCTCAAGAAACATAAACGGCCGTTGACAGCCTCCTAATGGTATATTGGGGCCTGTATAAGGTGGCGAGGGCATAATTGTCTCGTGGATAAATTCTTCCCACTCTGTTCATGTATAATATATGTATATTAAGTTGAATCTTGTTTAATAATTCTAAAAATAAAATTATATAAGTATATATATATAGAGAGATAGAAAGAAACAGGTGACCGCTATAGAAAGGTGACTGCTTACACAGGTTTGACTGTATTCTTAAAATTAAATATATAAATATTAAGATTTTTTCATTCTTTTCATGAATACATAAAGCACTGTGAACAACATTTTTTTGTTTTAAATAGTTGCAAATCTACAGTAAGTCATCGAGACTGTAATATAATGAACTGTTATTCGTATTTCATTCGTATCTACTAATTCACAACGAATGTCAAGATTTGCAATGAATGAGACCTTGAAGAAAACAATTTCAACTTGTCTAGTAACGGAAAGCTTATATATATTTGGTGCTATTTAATTTTATACTTTTCAAATAAACTTTGCGTGCATGAAGTGAAGGAAGGCATTAGTTTGAAAGCTTTTAGTCTAAATTTACTTTAGAAAAAAATACAAAACAAATTTGGCAGATGCGTACGTTTACTGTTTGTACAGAAAGTATTGTTTACGTATATTTGTTATGATATGCTCCATTTAATGCTTACGTAAAAATATAAGGATACTTTGCTCCAGCATCATTTTTTCAAAAATAATTGATTTATTGATTTTTTTACGATTTTTTTATCAATATTGTTTGGTTCTCTGAACTTGGATCTCTTAAATTCTTTTTGTACCAAGATTCCTCCGTTAGCTTAATTCTTTTTTTTGTACAGTTGAAATGTAAATATCCAAGACTCTCAATCCGAACCAGTAGACATAAATGGTATATTGTCAATGGTTCTATTACAGATTTTTTACTTACCCAATACTTTTTATTTTTATTACCTCCGCCAAAGGAGGTATTGTTTTCACTGGCGTGGGTTTGTTGGTGGTTTGTTTGTCAGCAGGATAGCTCAAAAGTACGGAACAGATTCGGATAAAACTTGTGGAGTTGTTGAAAAGGCCAAGGAACAAGTGATTAAATTTTGGCATCTCTGAGTGCAGAATTAAGATGCAAATGAGCTAAATACTAATAAATATTTCAAGTTAGCCTACTCTGCCAATAGATGTCGCTGTGCTGTGAAATCGGGTGCCGAGAGCGGTCTTCCTCTCGGAATTCCGTCGAGGGAACCCTCCCCCGTCCCTCTACGCCGCCCCAGTTGTGAAAAATCCGCCTCGGAAGGCTCATAAGGACCCCGTGACGGCGGAGGTTATTAACTTAATTTTCATGATATATATAGTGTATATATGCCTCTAGTTGGAATTTAATTTTTAAGAATAATAATAATTATTATTGTTATTGTCTGATGTATTGTGTTTTGTTTTAATATTGATGAATAACTTTTATATTAGGGAACTAATTTTAAACTACAATGTAACTATTTATACACTATTATGTGTAATTTCTCTGAATAAATAAAGTAAAAAAAAATGTTTTAACTTAAAAATATAAAAGAAACTTAATTTGCCAAAATATTTTTATTTTTTTGGTTTGTATATGCCTAATAATTAAAATACATATATTCCAGAAATGAAAAATACTTTACTATGATTAAGTAGCAAGGATAACTAGCTTATTCGCTTATCTTTGGGCCATAGTAGCCATTAACTGCACTTTAAAAATGGTTGGCGCGTTGAGCTTTGCGTTCACTTCCTGATGAAAATAATGACAAAACAATGCTTAATAAAATATAACTAACAAAGTTATTTTTTTTTTTTTAAAGAGAAGAAAAAAAAGAGTTTTGATTCATAACCAAACCTTCATTCTCCCACATCAATTGATCTACAATAATTTCTTTACACAAATTATGTGGTGCTTACACGTTTGATATTCTTAAACTTTGTCTCCGATGGTAAATACTTTTTTGATATTCTAAGAACTATGATCATTTTGGATATGTACAGAAAACTTATAGAATAAATGTATCTCAAATTTAAAATATGGTGATATAAATTAATTGTCATATCAACTATTTTTTTTAAAATATGTTCTAGCAATCTACAATATTCTTTTAAATGTTTACATGAAGTAAGTTAATTATTTTTTGCTTTGATAGGATATAGGTATAAGACATTTTGTTATTATATTATGCTGAGTAATAAAGAATGATCATAAAACTCAGAATTTTTATCAAAATCATAAAAAACTCCTAATCAGTAAACATAATCTCCTCCGACTGCAATGTCGTCTTGGCAGTGGTTCCGAGCTTTCGGAGATGATCGTATTCACTGACCCTCGTCATCGCCCGCTGCACGGCCAGTGTGGCGTCTTCATGCCCCCTAAACTCATCATCCGTAGCAGGTACTTCAACTTTCGGAGCAGGATCTGGTCGCAGAGGTTCAGAACTAACAAAGAGACCCCAGATACTCCTTCCTGTGATCCTAGAACAGCTTCTGAAGGTCCTGACAGCACTTCACTCGCTAATATCAAAAGCATTAATTTGGTCGGCCTCATGAAGATATATAAATCGTTCAAGGAAGTTGTACATCTACAATAGCTCTGGATGATTTCCATTGTTTTGTAGATCCGTTCTGATATGTTTCCTACATCAATCCAAGAATATGTGTTGAAGCTTCGGGTTCCTCTACATTTAAGTAGCATGGCAACTAATAATTTACAATGAACTAATATCTTGAGGGTGTTTAATCTACCTACTTTAATGAAATAAGAAAAAGTCATGTAGAGTTTATTTATTGCTCTAATATATGTCAAAAGCTTGATAGCCAATAGCAGAAAGGTAGCTCATCCATCAAGAGTAAAATGAAGGAAACAAACCTTTTGCAATATAACAAAGGGTTAGAAAATAGAAAACAGGTCCTATCCAAGTTGACAGTTGGATGAAGAGAGAGAAGAGGGTGATATATCTTGCAGGGAATACACGCATACTTCAGTTGTATGAAGTCAAACAAGTCAACATGTCCATAAAAGGCGTAGCTTTATTCTTTCTATATTAAACGCTACCTTTGTGACTTTTGATTCTAGGTTCGATAAATCAATTTAACGTAAAATTGCTCATCCACGTGGGTATTATTCGATCCAAGCAAATAACAAAAAAAAGTGATTTTTTTAATGATGAATATTTTATATCAATCCTTTTATCTTTAACCCAATTTTTTACTTAATATATAACTTCTACCATTTTATTTAATAAGAAGTTATTGTTATTAATCAATAAAAGAAGTTCGTCTCTTTAAAGTAAACGGAATTGCCGATCTGATGAAATATTAGTTTTAAAGGTAACTTCATTCTTACTTTCAGAAACGATTGAGGTCGTGTTAATTTATATTAATTCAAAAATGTGATATTATTGAAAACGACGATCTAATTGAAAACGTTGATATCGATCAACTGCACAAGCCAAAAGGGGATTTTCCCTCCTTAGGGCAGTGGTGCCATGGGGCGGCCGCGGGCCGGGACCGGCCCGAATGGACATCTCATTTGGCCCGTTACGTTAGTGGTTGAAAAGTGTTTTTATAAATAAATAATAATATTATGATACAATATCAAAAATTTAAATCTACTTTTGTTTAGTGTTTAGTGTTGCAAGGCACAAAATGTACCGGTAAATTTGGCCCCCGAGGTCCACTTGAAAACAGTCCGGCCCCCTGACCGATTTCACCCTGGCATCCCTGACTTAGGGTATTCGCATGGGAAGTTAAGGCAAAGTAGTGGAGAAAAAGTGTATAAAATAATAAATAAAAATTCTCTTATAATTTAATATGTATTTATTTTGTTTTTTATATATTTTTCATTCTTTGATATCTACTAGTTATAATATATTTAAGTTAGTCAAACCTTTATATATGTTATAGATAATGAAAAAGGAAGTGCTTCTTGAAAGGTGATTGTTAAAAAGGAGAAGAAAATGATTTAATGTCTAATAAATAAAATTGAACAGTAATTAACAATTTATGTTGAGAGAAAAACGCCGGATTTGATCTACCACCCTGTATATATATATATATATAATATATACTATATATATATATTATATATATATATTTATTATATATATATATATAATATATTATATGAAGTGTAGTGAAGATCCCCGTTAGATATACTTAGACAGATCAGAGGAATGAAACACGAGTGTACTATATGAATACTATAATGGAACTGAACTGCACATACATATATACATAGGTAGGTGGTGACGTCAGGAGAGGTAGTTGAAGTAACACCTCACGCCCCCCTTGATCATCATTTAAATTTGAAAAATGTTGGTGACTGGAAGTAAATAATGAAGCATACAAAAAATACATATAAATATTCTGTTATAACGGTGGGCATAAAGAAAACTTATTAATTGTCCATGGCAGAACAAAAACATATTATATAAATTTAATTTCGTTTTTGTCTTCGTTAATTTTCACATTCTTTGACTTATTCGATAGGCGGGGTGACTTCCTTCGTTGTGAAGGTGGCTCTTCAGTTTGCACTTCAAAATGTGGACTTGGGGTTTCTTTGGCTTGATGAATTTCCTATTCCGAACAATTATCCTGCCAGATTCAAGTAAAATTTGGTAGGAGCGTCCCGAGTCGGTTATTTGTTTCACATTTCCTGTTTTGTCCCACAATTTTGATTTTATATCCTGGATAAGAATTAGTTCTCCAACAGAAATTGGTTTTAGACTTGGTGGAACATATGAAAACGTTGTTGGGCTCGAAACCGTTTCGAGATTTGGAATCAATGTTCGTAATTCTCTTTTAGGAAAAGTCTTGATGGAGAGGTCTTCATGGATGTAGTCGGAGTTGACCGGAGATAGAGTAGCGACTCGTTAAATTCATCCTCAGTTTTAGCCTTTTTAAGTAACCTCTTTACTCTGTTGACTGTTGATTCGGCTATTGAGTTCGATTTTGGGTTGTGAGGTGAAGATGTGACGTGAATGATGCTGTGGGATTCGCAGAACTCCTTAAAGCTGGAACGAAATTGAGGACCGTTGTCCGATATTATATAGTTTGGGTAACCAAAGATATTAAATGTTGATTTAATTTTGGAGATAATTTGATTTGTTGCGGTTTTACGAAGAGGATAGACGAATGGAAAAAGACTCAATTTGTCGACTAGTACCAAGTACTCTCGTCCGTTACATTCAAATAAGTCGGTGCAAACCGTATGCCATGGACGAGGAGGATCTGCATAGTGTAATTCATTCTTTTCGTGTTGAGATATTTGAAATTTTTGACATATTTCGCAATTATTGATAACGTCTGCTATTTCTTTCGTCATACCGGGCCAGAAAAACAAGTTTGATGCCAAAAGACGAGTTTTATTTATTCCCTGATGGGCGCAATGCAAAAGACTTAGTATTTCTTTTCTGGCGTTAGAGGGAATCACGATACGATGGCCTTGGTATGTTATTAGAGTATCACTTGTATTTGCATCCATGTCAATTAAGGACAGATCGTCCCAAACAGCGAAGAACTGGCGAGATGGATGATGCTCTGGAAGACTTTTAGGATGGGTACCGCTTCTAATGGCTGCTATAACTAGTCTGTATGCGTCGTCTATTTCATCATATAATTTTTGAAACGTCGGGTCGGTTACCACTCTACATCGGAGAGACTCCTCGTAATCTTCGAGTGAAGGTTCGTCTTCAGCTGAAAACACTGGAGTTCGGCTTAGAGCGTCAGCTGCAAGGTGCATCTTTCCAGGTTGCCAGACAATATTTATTTGATGACCAGCTAACCTTTCCCGTAAGCGCATTAGACGAGGATTGTTAATTTCGTAGATGTCTTTTTGGAAAAGTCCAAGTAGTGGACGATGATCTACTATAACATTAAAAGATCTAATGCCTTGAAGAAAAAATTTACATTTCTCCACAGCTCTTACAAGTGCTAATAACTCGAGTTCAATCGTGGCGTAACGAGACTGAGTTTCTGTCAGTGAAAAGGAACCACACTGAATGAGTTTTGATAATGGATGAAGTGAGGCGTTACCTGATTTAGCGAGGATGATAGTGTATTCTTTGGTTGTTGAATGAGGATGAACCCAAGACCGTGGAGTCGAGAAGCGTCCGTTAAGAGTGTAGTTTCGGAGTCTGTATCAAAGAAATTGCATTGTAGGTGCGTTGTAATTACCTTTTTGATGTTGTTGAGGGATTCTTCGTGCTCTTTTGTCCAAATGAACGTGTTTTTCTTCTTGAGGAGTTCTCTGATGCAATGGGACATTTGAGCTAGGTCTGGAAGGAAGGAGGACAATTGATTGACTAAACCAAGAAGGCCGCGACACTCAGTTATATTTTTTGGACTGGGAAATTTCGTTATGGCTTCAACACGAGATTTTGAAGGGTGGACCTTTCCAGGGGCTAATTCATATCCAGCAAACTGGACTGATGGTCCCATTTGAATCTTTTTGCGGGATATTATAATATTATGTTCTCTTGCATTAAGTAAGAGTAGAACCAGTCTCTGGAAAAGGGTATTGTAGTCTGGAGCTCCAATGATAGTGTCATCTACGATCTTCTTAGCATTTTCAACTCCTTCTAAGATTACATCTGAGCGGATATTAATTCGTCCGAGCTTGCATTTATACCCATTGCTGCCCTTAGGTACCTAAATTTGCCCTGGGCTGTAATGAACGTCGTAAGATGTGAACTGTCCTCGTCCAGGGGGACTTGAAAGTAGCCATGTGTTAGATCGGCTACGGCAAAAACCTTAGACGAGCAATGCAGACTCCGAACTATTTCTTCAGAACTAGGAAACGGGTAGCAAGGACGTTTGAGGATTTTTTTTTTCGACTTATTTTATTTAGCGAAGTTACATATATATATATATACAAATAAACATTCTAGTTTAAAATTAAATCGCAAAATATAAAAGTCAATTTCAATAGACAAACATTCTAGTCGTTAAAAAGGATTTTTGTAAAAAAAAACAATGCGGTAAAAACGGTAAAAAATCACAGTGACAATAAAAATAAAAATGGTAAATTAATTACAAAAATGTCTTCTGATAAAACCTCTATAAGTTCGTAAGAGTTTTTTAAGATCATTCACTGTTTTGTCCGAGAATGAGGGAAAGTAGCGAACCAAGTCTCCCGCGAACCTCCACTGGGAATCAACACGTCCTGGAATCTTGATCTCCAGCGCAGAGTAACGAGCAGCAGCGGAAATTTGAATGGATCTTAATTCCTCCGTTTCGATCGTTTTCCCCGACGCAAGGTGATCCGCTACATAACTTCTGGAGCTTGATAGAGCAAACTCTATTGCTCTTGTTTTCTCCGACGCAGATCGCAGGTTAGATGTGAGACCGAAAAGAAGAATGGGGGAAATATTGTTGTCGTCGATTCGATGAATGTTGAGGCTGATAAAGTCCCTCACGATTTTAAGAACAGGACATTGCGAAAAGGCATGAATAATTGAGTTAAAAATTTTGCCACAGTCTATACATGGAGCGTTGAAGTAAATACAACCCGTGGATATTTGTAACTGGGCAGAGAAGCGTTTTCCATGGCTAAATTTGGAAATCGAACTCAGAATTCTACTCCTCCACGATATCTTCAAATCCAATTCTTTTAAGTATTTGTCGACAATTCTTTCCGCCTCCGCTTTCGTATCTGGAGAGAAACACATTCTTAGATGCCACGGAACGGGGACCATGTGCTCTTCTGCCGCCCTTTGAAGTTTAAAAACAAATTTTCCGGACTTGAAGATAGAGTCATCTGTGAGATCATGAATTGTGAGGATATTGGAGGATAAGGCCATTCTTTCCAAATTTTTCGGGTCGTCTAGATTCTTAAAAAAGAATTTTTTTTCTCTATTTTGACGAATAATGTCAATAGTTGAGGAATTATAAAAACTTGGTATTCCTCTCCATATTATTCTCTGAATCACAGCTAATGAGGTGGAAAAATCTTCTAGGAATCCATTTGTTGCGTCTGTCCCTAACATAATCCAATTATAGGCCGGGCTAGAAGCGATATGATTCCTCCATTCCAAATTTGGATTTTTAGAGAGGTCAATTAAAACTTTCCTATATATTTTGGGAATTATCCTAGACAACAGGGCAAGTCCTCCCCCCAAATCTGATTTCGGACGTTTAAGAGCCGGTAAATAGATCCGATGGAAGAGATTATTTAGCCAGATGCTTTCCTCCTGTAGTGCCTTCTCCGCGATCCAAGGAACGGCTGTAGATCTATACAAAACAACAGGAACCACCCGGTAATTGTACAGGTCAATCCTTTTTGTAGATTGAATTTCCTCCATTGAGGAATTTTCCCGTCTACAAAGTTTTTAAGGGTAGACCAGTTATTACTTGTAGGACCATAACGTCCCAAGTAATCCTAATACGTCCACGGTTTCTTTTATTATTAAGCTAGGGAGCCTACAATCCTTGTCAGGAAACCACTTTCCAATCGGCAAAGCAACAGTTTTTTTTACGTTTATTTGTAAACCGGATCTTTGGCCGAATTTTTTGAAGAAATTCAGAACAACTTGAATGCGCTTTAACAGTTGTTTTTCCGAATTACCTTCTAAGTAAAGCGTTACGTCATCTGCATACATGTCCATAATGTGTTTTGAATTGAATTTGAGGAATTTATTTAAATTTGTGAAATCAGTAACTAAGCGTACCTTCCCATTTGATTTAAGAACGAAGTGCCCGTGTGCGCAATGATCAACAGGAGTGTCCACTCGACTGATTATTCCAGCTCTAAGTAATCATTGATCAAATTATCTGCCCGTTCACGGATATGAAGTGGTATTGCCCTTGTAGTTTTTGCTTGAAACGGGATTATTTTAACGTCGTTCCTCAAATGAAGTCTCATGGAGGACCGGATATAGGTTTTTTACCTTCCAAACTATCGGAAATAACATCCTGGAACATGTTGATGAGGATAGACTTTTTATCTGAAACATTGTTTGAACACACATTGTTGAAATATTGTTTACTTATTTTATGTGCAAGTTTTGACGTGTAGAAGAGGATGGAGGGGTATTGATTGCCAATGATGAGCTGGACTTGAGTGCATTATTTTATTATGGGGTAAATGGAAGTCAGGACTAATCATGTTTAAACTCACCATATCATGCCATGATAATAGTAACTCCTGCACGAGGACCGAAGTTACGATTACTTCTATATCAGCCTTGTTTGTTCCAAAAGTAGCGGTGAGTTGACTTTTCCTTCTGCCGTCATAGTGGACATTGAGTCAGCTAAAGTTACAACGGCGTTTGAGTTTTGAAGTAAATCCCACGTTCTTGAAGAATGTCCGATGACATTATGATTTTGTAGCCCTGTGTCTGGTATAACATCGAAATTGAACGATTCGTTGCACTCCGTCGTGATTTTATGGTTGCACGAGGTGTGGCTCCGTATGCTTTGGCTGAAATTATTTGATGTGAATGTTCGGTGAGTCAATTTGTTTCGTCCCCACGATGCTATCACAGAATTCACCAAATGATTGTCTTCGTCCGATGACGAAGTTGAAGAGGGAGAGGCACGCGCATAGTTGGCTGGAACATTTTTATTAGTTGATGGCTTGTTAAAGCAATATTTCTGCAAATGCCCTTTGCGCTTACAGTAAATGTAAGTGATGGAGTTATATTCGGGGCATAAATTCGCCCTATGCTTTGGGGACTCACAACAATAGCAAACACTTTTTTGTTTTCGTTTATCGGGCGTTGGGGACCGGAAAGACGATCCGGGCTTCCTTCTGGGGGACTGACCTCTGACGACCTCTGCTCTCATGACGTTCGAGGGTCTGTTAACAGAGAATTGATTTTGTGTTGCTTCATAACTTTTAACACATAAAGATATTTTTCTTCTTGTGATAGGAGCCGGGATCCGTCGTATTTCCTTAAGCAAATCTTGGTCTGGACAATCCTGAAACCACCGGAAGAGGAATATTTCGTCGACAGTGAAATCTTCTAATTTACAATTTAATGCTATTTCACTAAGTTCCGCTTCCCATTCCGAGGCTTTTTTTCCTGGAGGGAACTTGTGAGTAAAAAAATCAAACCTTCTATTAAATAGGGGATGTATAGATTCAAAGTGATCATCTAAGATGCTCATTGCACTTTGTGATGCCCCCTTAATGTCATACACAGGGGTGTCGCTCTCAAATCTCGATTTTATTTGAGATGCGAGGTCCGACTTTAAATAATGTAAAAATAAAGATCTCTGAATGTCTGTGGACACAAGATGAGCATGAGCTGCATGGAAGTAGCTTCTGAAAGAGTCCTTCCATGCGATATAATCCGTCATTGGAGCCTCTGACCTTAATATTGGCGGCTTTATTTCCTCCGCTATTTTCCTCGAACGAGATATAGCATCATCTTGTGTCGTGGACTGAGGTGGGATGGAGGTTGGAAGCTTGTTGGACCTGTTTGAGGAGGCTGCAGAGATAAGGGATTCTTTGCCATCACTGATTACTCTGTGGGCTTCGGCAGTAAGACGTTCGACCTCCGCGGATACTATAAGTGATTGATCCTCATAGAGGCCGGCATCGTCTGGGGATAGCTCTGATAGTGTGTCAAAGCGCGCTTCCAGTTTCTCTAATGCGGCATTGAGCCGAAGGATGTTTTTTCAACTATTGTGAATTGACCGGAGGAAGGTGATAATTTGCACTCGTCAATTATTGTTCTTAGCTTATTGCTCCTCTTTGTGACGGCGGTTTTACATCCTCCTACCGATAGTTTCAGAAACTCCATCTTCGCCTCCGTTGTTGAATATGAAGAGAGATCCATGTTGAAAAGTGAGGAATTATAGTAATGTGTTTGTAAACACAAGAAATGACGTAGATATTTGTAAACACAAGAAATGACGTAGACATTGTAAACACAAAAAATGACGTCACTGTTGACTTCAGAATACAGATTTATTTAGCCGGTATAGATGATGTATTTCTTACTCTCGGATTCGTGTATTCGAGTCCTCGGTTGATCGAGATATATCGCTGAAATATTTCTTATTTTCTTTGGGATGTTTATGGGTTCTTCAAGCCGACAGCGCCATGAAGTGTAGTGAAGATCCCCGTAGATATACTTAGACAGATCAGAGGAATGAAACACGAGTGTACTATATGAATACTATAATGGAACTGAACTGTACATACATATATACATAGGTAGGTGGTGACGTCAGGAGAGGTAGTTGAAGTCACACCTCACGCCCCCTTGAGTCATCATTTAAATTTGAAAAATGTTGGTGACTGGAAGTAAATAATGAAGCATACAAAAATATACATATAAATATTCTTTATAACGGTGGGCATAAAGAAAACTTATTAATTGTCCATGGCAGAACAAAAACAATATTATATAAATTTAATTTCGTTTTTGTCTTCGTTAATTTTCACATTCTTTGACTTATTCGATAGGCGGGGTGACTTCCTTCGTTGTGAAGGTGGCTCTTCAGTTTGCACTTCAAAATGTGGACTTGGGGTTTTCTTTGGCTTGATGAATTTCCTATTCCGAACAATTATCCTGCCAGATTCAAGTAAAATTTGGTAGGAGCGTCCCGAGTCGGTATTTGTTTCACAGTTCCTGTTTTGTCCCACAATTTTGATTTTATATCCTGGATAAGAATTAGTTTCTCCAACAGAAATTGGTTTTAGACTTGTGGAACATATGAAAACGTTGTTGGGCTCGAAACCGTTTCGAGATTTGGAATCAATGTTCGTAATTCTCTTTTAAGGAAAAGTCTTGATGGAGAGGTCTTCATGGATGTAGTCGGAGTTGACCGGAGATAGAGTAGCGACTCGTTAAATTCATCCTCAGTTTTAGCCTTTTTAAGTACCTCTTTACTCTGTTGACTGTTGATTCGGCTATGAGTTCGATTTTGGGTTGTGAGGTGAAGATGTGACGTGAATGATGCTGTGGGATTCGCAGAATTCCTTAAAGCTGGAACGAAATTGAGGACCGTTGTCCGATATTATATATTTGGGTAACCAAAGATATTAAATGTTGATTAATTTTGGAGATAATTTGATTTGTTGCGGTTTTACGAAGAGGATAGACGAATGGAAAAAGACTCAATTTGTCGACTAGTACCAAGTACTCTCGTCCGTTACATTCAAATAAGTCGTGCAAACCGTATGCCATGGACGAGGAGGATCTGCATAGTGTAATTCATTCTTTTCGTGTTGAGATATTTGAAATTTTGACATATTTCGCAATTATTGATAACGTCTGCTATTTCTTTCGTCATACCGGGCCAGAAAAACAAGTTTGATGCCAAAAGACGAGTTTTATTTATTCCCTGATGGGCGCAATGCAAAAGACTTAGTATTTCTTTTCTGGCGTTAGAGGGAATCACGATACGATGGCCTTGGTATGTTATTAGAGTATCACTTGTATTTGCATCCATGTCAATTAAGGACAGATCGTCCCAAACAGCGAAGAGCTGGCGAGATGGATGATGCTCTGGAAGACTTTTAGGATGGGTACCGCTTCTAAGGCTGCTATAACTAGTCTGTATGCGTCGTCTATTTCATCATATAATTTTTGAAACGTCGGGTCGGTTACCACTCTACATCGGAGAGACTCCTCGTAATCTTCGAGTGAAGGTTCGTCTTCAGCTGAAACACTGGAGTTCGGCTTAGAGCGTCAGCTGCAAGGTGCATCTTTCCAGGTTGCCAGACAATATTTATTTGATGACCAGCTAACCTTTCCCGTAAGCGCATTAGACGAGGATTGTTAATTTCGTAGATGTCTTTTTGGAAAAGTCCAAGTAGTGGACGATGATCTACTATAACATTAAAAGATCTAATGCCTGAAGAAAAAAATTTACATTTCTCCACAGCTCTTACAAGTGCTATAACTCGAGTTCAATCGTGGCGTAACGAGACTGAGTTGCTGTCAGTGAAAAGGAACCACACTGAATGAGTTTTGATAATGGATGAAGTGAGGCGTTACCTGATTTAGCGAGGATGATAAGTGTATTCTTGGTTGTTGAATGAGGATGAACCCAAGACCGTGGAGTCGAGAAGCGTCCGTTAAGAGTGTAGTTTCGGAGTCTGTATCAAGAAATTGCATTGTAGGTGCGTTGTAATTACCTTTTTGATGTTGTTGAGGGATTCTTCGTGCTCTTTTGTCCAAATGAACGTGTTTTTCTTCTTGAGGAGTTCTCTTATGCAATGGGACATTTGAGTAGGTCTGGAAGGAAGGAGGACAATTGATTGACTAAACAAGAAGGCCGCAACACTCAGTTATATTTTTTGGACTGGGAAATTTCGTTATGGCTTCAACACGAGATTTTGAAGGGTGGACCTTTCCAGGGGCTAATTCATATCCAGCAAACTGGACTGATGGTCCCATTTGAATCTTTTTTGCGGGATATTATAATATTAGTTCTCTTGCATTAAGTAAGAGTAGAACCAGTCTCTGGAAAGGGTATTGTAGTCTGGAGCTCCAATGATAGTGTCATCTACGATCTTCTTAGCATTTTCAACTCCTTCTAAGATTACATCTGAGCGGATATTAAATTCGTCCGAGCTTGCATTTATACCCATTGCTGCCCTTAGGTACCTAAATTTGCCCTGGGCTGTAATGAACGTCGTAAGATGTGAACTGTCCTCGTCCAGGGGGACTTGAAAGTAGCCATGTGTTAGGTCGGCTACGGCAAAAACCTTAGACGAGCAATGCAGACTCTGAACTATTTCTTCAGAACTAGGAAACGGGTAGCAAGGACGTTTGAGGATTTTTTTTTTCGACCTTATTTATTTAGCGAAGTTACATATAATATATATATACAAATGAACATTCTAGTTTAAAATTAAATCGCAAAATATAAAAGTCAATTTCAATAGACAAACATTCTAGTCGTTAAAAAGGATTTTTGGAAAAAAAAAACAATGCGGTAAAACGGTAAAAAAATCACAGTGACAATAAAAATAAAAATGGAAATTAATACAAAAATGTCTTCTGATAAAACCTCTATAAGTTCGTAAGAGTTTTTTAAGATCATTCACTGTTTTGTCCGAGAATGAGGGAAAGTAGCGAACCAAGTCTCCCGCGAACCTCCATTATGGGAATCAACACGTCCTGGATCTTGATCTCCAGCGCAGAGTAACGAGCAGCAGCGGAAATTTGAATGGATCTTAATTCCTCTATTTCAGATTGTTTTTCCCCGAGCGTGAGGTGATCCGCTACATAACTAGTGGACTTGAGTAGAGCTAAAGTTCTATTGCTCTTGTTTTCTCCGACGCAGATCGCAGGTTAGATGTGAGACCGAAAAGAAGAATGGGGAAATATTGTTGTCGTCGATTCGATGAATGTTGAGGCTGATAAAGTCCCTCACGATTTTAAGAACAGGACATTGGCGAAAAGGCATGAATAATTGAGTTAAAAATTTGTTTTTGCCACAGTCTATACATGGAGCGTTGAAGTAAATACAACCCGTGGATATTTGTAACTGGGCAGAGAAGCGTTTTCCATGGCTAAATTTGGAAATGAAAGCAGAATTCTACTCCTCCACGATATCTTCAAATCCAATTCTTTTAAGTATTTGTCGACAATTCTTTCGCCTCCGCTTTCGTATCTGGAGAGAAACACATTTTAGATGCCACGGAACGGGACCATGTGCTCTTCTGCTGCCCTTGAAGTTTAAAAACAAATTTTCCGGACTTGA
>CP045903.1:18130113-18147421 GCA_013387185.1 Caligus rogercresseyi | reverse complement strand
GGTCTCTTTTGGTATATTAACTTTGTTCTGTCTCATGGTCTATTTTTCTATTTTCTGTTGCTTTAGAGTTTATTACATTAGACCGTATCAAAGGTGTGTTCGAGTATTCATTGGATCTACATTGACAGTGAAAAAGTGGTGTTTAATTTTCAATGAGTGAGACGTTTTTAACATTTGATTGAACAAAAGGATACAATGTCTGAATACCATGGACAAGAACGGAAGAAAACCTTAGCCAAAAATGTATTGCACAGCTTATTTTTTTGTGGCATAACTATGAGTAGCTGTAATAAGTGTTAGTCATAAGAAAAAAATAAAAATAACTTTGTCGCTAATAAAAAATAAGAATTCAAAAAACATGACCCACCATATTATTTTTTATTCCTTTCATTATTTCCTTTTTCCTATATAAAATAATTACGAACTCACGGTTTTAAAATAAGATACCTTCCATCTTGCGTCATTACCCCTCGAGCCACCATGGAAGTATCTTTGTCATTAAATATAATGAACATTGTAATAAATTTTATTTAAATTAATGTATGCATTAACCCAAATATGATAAAACAGCAGATTATTTCCTACTTTAGACTAATTAAACAATATGGAAGGTAATAAAAGTACAATGTTCTTAATTTAATATAATGGTCTTTCTACACCTTCTTAGATGGCTTTGAAGCTTTGGTTTAATGTTTGTATTATATGATACAGCGTGGACTTTTTTTGTTGTCTAATTTGATTACTATATTGTGGTTAAAAAGCATACTTTTTCTCTATTTTCATTTTGTTTTAATGCTTTATTCAAGAATACTAAAACAATGTATAAGCACATAAAAAAACCATTCAAGTATATTTATCTTTAATACGCATAACTATATTAAAATTAATTTGTTAGTCGTTTTGAGAACAATATGGATAACCTTTATAAAGCGCCTAAACGGTCTTACGTGCTCCATGAATAGACGAAGCCAGGTGTTATTAAAGTCAGAAAAACAATTCATTTTTCTAATTTACTTCTTGTCTGTATATAATGTGAAAACCCCGGTTGAATATGTAATTTCATTCAAGTTGCTAACTATAATAGTATCAACGTATTTTTATCCCTATATTTTAACTTCAATTATGTTTTTAACCTGAATACTAAACATTATGCTAAAGGAAACAATTTAAAGAACTAAAGCCATTCAAACAAAAAAAACCGACGAGGAGGCCAAACAACAAGAGGAAAATAGAAAAAGGGTTTTAGGCCTCTCGGCCTCGATCCTCGATTTATTTTGTGTTCTTGAAGTTTTGTTTGTACTTGTTTGTAATTTATATATATTGTGTTCATTATAGTTTATTATTTATTTGGGGGTGTTTTTAAGTATGTTAGTACAACGATTTTATGAAATGAGGTTTGGTCTTTACAGGTATCTAATTTTAACTATAATGTTATATTATGTACATGTAATCTGAATAAAACATGTGCAAAAGGTACTTCTTAATTATTTTATAACGTCTAACAGTATTGTGATCAATAACGTCGACTCCATGACTTATGTGAAAATTATATTAAAAATGTTAATTTTCTTTATCTATATTTATTGACTGTCATTATTCAGTATTTACTAAAGTTGTATGTACACAATATTACAAGAAAGTAAATGAGCATTTTAAAAACTATCTTGACATTTTTAAGGTTTCGGTCTTCCTTCTGCTTCTCTTGTATTTGTATTGCATCTAATACGTTTGTAGAGCTTGCATGGATGGATAACATATTTTACTATGTATATTGAATAATCGAAATAAAAAATGAATAATATGGAGCATTCAGCCTTTTTTTTACTCTAATAGCACCACGGACATTATCAAAAGGTTCATTCATTTGATTTTGGATTTATTTTGATTTTGACGATGGATATTTAGAAGCGACTATTGTTTTTGGGTTCCCGATCAAAGAACAAGCTATAAAGAAGAGGAAAAAACAATTAGTTTCATCTTTGAGCAATTGCAAGGCGTACGTAGCTAATAGCTTACTGAAGGGAAACTAATCGAGGAGAATGAACTAAGAGAATAATAATATCCACCGCCGCTAGACACGCGGTTTTTCGCTGAGAATCCCAAAACTGCAAAGTTTGCTATGGAACCACGCAGCCGAAGTCGTGAAGTATTTCCATCCTTGTCAACACAATATGCAAATCGCTCAGAATAATCATTAAACAGTTTGAAAATGTTCAAGAAGATATGAATGAAATTTATTATGTTTTATTGTTGCATCATTTATACTATATGGAATTTTATTTTTAATCTTTGATATTTTAATATGTATGTCCATTTTCTGTTATAAGAATTTTGGTCTTTAAAAGGAAAATAATTTTTAACTAGAATGTTTTATTTATGTTTTTATGAAACACAATTTCCTTTTTATCATCTGTTATTTATATAGAATTATGCGTTGTATACATTTAAAATTGAATGAAAAACTTTGCTAATGATTAAAAATGAATACAATATAACAAAAACAATTTAAAACATAAAATACAATTGTTTTCTGGTACAAATCCCATTTAAGTTTATAAACTTTTATTATTTGTAACTTCGAGTCATTTACAAAGGACCAAAAGGCGAAAAGTACTTTTTGTATGAGTGAAGCTATCTAAGGTTGATTGATATATATTTTTGTTCTCTCTAAGTATTCATTCACTTAACTCGATATTTATTTTCTATTGACAAACTTTTAAAAGAAACTTGGGACAGAAAAATAGTAAAAGCAAGAAGAAAAAAAACTTTTTTCTATCTTTTTCTATTTATACAATATATATTTTCGAACGTAGGAACCTCCTTTAGCTTTTAAACTATTGCTTATATATATTTTCCTAGATATATAATATTTGAGAGAGTCAACATTAAATCCTTCATCCAACGTAAGGAACGTTAAAACGGATTCTCGTGTCTTGTATTCTGAGTTTTTCATTCTTTATAAAATGAAGGCTGTGGGAAGTGGATTTAAAAAAAGACTAGGAGAAAAAACAAAATATTGATCATGATATCAGAGGCAGTTTGATATTCTGCCCTAAGAATGAAAATGCCAGAGTCATCGAAGGTACAGTGCAAGTTAATTGAAGAGCTACCAAAGTCCTTCCCTTTGCTCTGTAAATGCATACAAAATAGCTGAATTTTTTTTGCGATTTGACACAAGGTGGCTATTTTTATATGTATCATGACATTTGTAATGACACAATTATTGCAGTCATCAGCTGTAAACATGATCCTCTATTCTCATTTAAAAGAAACTTTTTCAATAAATATTGAAACAAACAATATTGAAAATCATTGGCTGTTGTGCCATATAGATTTTATATATATATATAAATATATATATATATATATGCAATACACTTTTGTTAAAAGTAACCATTATATATTTAAGTGACTAAAAATGCATTTTTTACGATTATCCATTGGGGCCGTGAGTTTTGAATGAGATAAATAATAATTATTTTATGTTTATATAAAACTACTTACTCATTCCGTAGTTTGTAACATTTAAGATAAAAACAATAGTATGTATTGATTTAATCATTAAGCGAGCGTAATTATGTCTAATGTGTGGTTTTTTAAATTGTGAATTTCATAATTATTTTTTTTAAGAAATGGATTCAAATCATCCAAATTGATATATATATATATATAAATGGAACTTTTTTTTCCATGAGATATAGTGTTGTTCATCTCCATTGCAAACTTAAAAAGTTTTTCATAATAATATATTATTCTCACGATACTTTTTATATGCACAGCTGAGTAAAGCAATAGTGTGCATGAGCTATGGCAACCCTCAAATATCATAAACAATTAATTTAATCAACAAGGGACCCTTTCTTATTTGGCTTGATCATCATCATTCTTCTTCTTCCTTAAAGACCTCTGTTCATCTTTAACTCCTTTTTGCTAGCATGTACCGATCATTATTATTATTATTATTCATTCAGTCACATGCAAAAAAAAAAAAAAGATGAATTATAATGAAGAATTATTCTGTATTCAATATGTATTTTGTCAAATACTTAATCATGAATAATTTATATATATATATGAGGCGAATCAATTGTGTCTTTGATGGATGATTTGTGTTGTCTAAACCTAATCTGTGCATGATGTAACGGCGCTTTATTTAATGAAGACTACCTTGATATGTACATATGATATGCATAATTGTGGTTGTATTTAAGGGAAAGAAGGAAGGGGGGGGGGATAAAGAATTGATGAGATGGATCTTTTTATTTGCAGGTATTATTATTTTTATTATTTGCGTTTTGTAAAAATACTAATAAGATATTCTTCTTATGCATTCTTCACGCAAAATAAAGATTATAAAGGTATGCTAAGGTCTTAGACGGAAGAAGGGGTCTTTTTTTAGCTTTATATGTTTTCTTTTTGGGAACTTGTATCATACATATCTATTTGGACGATGAGGGTTGAGAACTGTGATTGCATTTTATAAGAGGCCAAAAAAATATTTTTATTGATTGTGATTATGTGCTTCTCCTCCGTTCACTTTATTATAAATTCCCTCAAGCTATCCACTGTATGGATGAAGTAAGAGTTAATGCAATTGATACACAAATATACCATTTGACAAGACTAGATTCAGCTTCACCTCGATATGAGAAGCTTTCCTAATTCATCAACTTATCTTCTTGATGCAAGGGATCCTTTATGCGTGACTGATGTATTCCAGAAATAAAAGATACAAGTCATAGAGGTCCTTCCATTCAATTGCAACGTCATCATCAATTATGTCAATTGTAATCTTTACAAACAAAACAATTATTACAACCATCATATTTTCTCATTTCTTAGTTATTTATGTGTATAAATAACTTTTTGGAATAATATTGGCATATTTACAAAAAAAATACTATTTCATTGTTTATTTTATTAAGCAAAGCTTAACAGTTATCAACTTGAAACAGCTTGATGTTAAGCCAATCAACGTTTATTATTACTCTGGATGTGCTGTTGAAGCGTGATATTGTTTTCAAAATATATCCTGCATCATGAGACAGCCTTCTCTTAAAGAATTAACGTATTGAAGCTAAACAAATTAGAACATTTGCAATCTTAACCTTAGATGCATAAGGTGGTCAAAAATGACCCGGTGAGGTTGTTTTCTTGAAATATCTTCGTAAGGAAAAATTGTTATTATTTCATATTCAAGGTATTCCTCAAAAAACATGTTTTTGAAATAATGTCATTTACATTTTGAACTAACTTTTTACATTTTAGAAAATTTTAGTTTTTGTATTACAGGTAGTTTGGCTGAACAAGCAATCAGTGATGAGACAAGACACATTTTTCTATTGCTGTTCTGGGTAATTTCTTTTTCAAAAATGTTAAAAAAAGTGAAAAATAAAGATATTTCAAATATGAAATCATTCTTGTGTGGTCCTAAATATAATACTAAATATTATACAAGTGATTATTCTTATTATCTTAACCAAATGACTAAAAGGGCATACAAACACATTGACACGTATGGAAGAGTGTAGGGTCCAGTCACTCATGCATCTAAGGGTTAATTCAGATACACATTATCTTTTCTAGTCGTTTTAATATATATATTGTTTCCCGTATCAACATATCTGAATACTTTTATTATTTATGTTGAGTTCAAAATAAATTAGCTTTATTTCAGGAAAAGACAACATTACCAATATTCTTTTTGGGTCAATGGACATTATAAATTTCAGTTCATTTTCCTAGACATCTTCCATATTTAAATGAAAATCAATGAGAATTACAACCGAGTCATAAAATTTAATCAATCATTAAGCTAACAAAGACAAAACATTGGTCAAATTCATATCATTTATTTAAATAAATTTATAAATAATATAAAATATTAATAAGATTTAAAATAATAATAATAATAAAATTTTATCAAAAGAAAAAAAGATTTTTCAATATTTTTTCGTTATGTTTAGTATGGATTTTTTTCATAACTTTCGAGAATGTAGATACAGGACTAGAGTTTTACCATCACTGCAAGCGCTAAAAGTTTGCTACTGGTCGCTAGTATAAAAAAGTTATTTCTCTCCAAGAAGTACTCGAATCTATTATCATGTTTTGATTCATATCTTCATGAAGGGAACGAGAACACAACAATTAAAAAGGAAGATGCACTGCGGTTTTCTACACCCTTTTTTTGTTGCAGAATACACTTAAGATTAACTGCTTAAAGCGGAAGAAGCTCAAGGGTCCTTATGATAGCGCATTAGGGGAAACCAATTAAAGTAGGCAAAATATTTCATATAAATTAGAAGCAAAATTGGTTAATGAATAATATTATTATTCTAACGATGGCTTCTTGTGTTAACCTTCAAACATATGTATAAGGAGTAAAATATAGATGTTTATCAAACATTATGAATAACATTGTTTATTCATATTGTGGAGTACTTCTTTCACTCTTAATGCTGACAAAGGTATATAAATGATTAAAAATATGTAAAAAATACACACTTTCACATTTTGTATTGAGTTTTAAGATCAATGTAATAACACAACTATAAAAAATATGTACTCTAAATATAATTACTATCAAACCCTTTAAATCAATAAATCAATATTATAGCTGACAATGGAAGTCAATAATCCGATTTTTACTAAAGCTGGTGATCTCTTTCACTTATTGTACCGTTTATTCAAACGTATTTATGTTTGATAACCCAATACCATAAGTTTTGTTGTACGATACTTTTATTTGCTATCTTACAGACAAAATCTGAAGGAAGCCCCTCGGTTAAATGTCCATATTAAAAGTATATTTCAATATTTTTATTCAAAAAACTTTATGAACACTCATAAAATTGACGGGGTCGTGCTATGGATTTTAATGAATTGAATTATATAAATCATACCAACAGAAAAGTTATTTTCTTATGGAGTGTATATAAGTTGACAATATTTTTTTGCACAGTATTGTTTTATTAAAGACAAGAGTAGATATCCGTAGCTCACCTTTATTAAAAATTTATTCCAATGATAAAAATATATAAATAAGTTATGTCATCAATAAAGCTTTTATTTATTTTTTCCAAACAATAGAGTCCTGTGTTATATGGCCATAAAATCCACTTATACTTCTTTTATAACTACAAGTAATTGACCATCCGAAAGTAATTTTATAGATGAGGTAGTTATATTTTCATATATGATAATCTAGACAGCCACTTTTCATTACAATTTGTGATATATTTACGACGGATTTAAAAATATTTTATATTTAAAACAAAATTAATTTTACTTTCAGCAAAGACAATATTTGGAACATCAAATGTTTGTTTGAAGTCTTGTATTTGTTTGAAAAGGAGGAAAACAACATATTTATGTTGTCTTTTAAAAAGTCTTTAAGTTCCTTTCATCATGAAATCAAATTTATTATTGTATACAGCTTCATAACGGAAATTAAACTTGAATCAGGAGATTGCAAGGATATTTCCTCTTTCTAAAAAACGAATACATAAATATAAGTCTATCTATATCAATGAATCTCCCATAAGGGGCTTCATATACAAATGTAACTCTGACTACACATGTATGTAGTTTATGGCTAAAAAGGAAATTACACATTATCCTAAAATAGAGGCATATCCGTGTGAGATATCAAATACCAAATACACATCTTTAAGAGAAAATATCCTTACTGATAGCCTGTTTTATTTTCTTCCAGTAATTTTTGAATATTGTGCAAAATGATGCCCGGCACAAATACATCAATACTTTCCTTACTTATAAGTACATTATTTTATTTTGGTGTACTTTTATGAACTGTGAAATAAATATAAATAGCATTTGTCAATTCACTTTCATAATTTCGCCGACCCTATGGCGATATGAATCTGGCACGAATCGCCTCATTCGGGAGTAGGAGGAATGCCAGGCCGAAATGATTACTAGAAATAAAGCTGATTTCATGTCTCTTCGGATTTAAAACACACATAGACCTCATTTGCTTATCCGGAAGCTAGAGTAAGGAATATCTCCACAGAACTCAGATCTACCTGGAGTTTGAGGGAGACAGGAGAAGTTGCTGGAAACAGTCATGAGAGCTGCCATCCTCTTTTTATTGTTGTTTCGGTCATTTATAATTTTAAAAAAGTGGTTTTTCGCGTATTTATATTTTACTTTATTTATTCTCTTATTTACGTTTTTTAAGATACCCTAAAATGATCTTGCAGAATTGTTTCATAAGTAATCGTTTAATAGATCTATCACACACGCATAGAAACTAAATCAATAAAAAACTCGAGGATCGAAATTTCTATTTGTTAGACGTACTTTATGCAGATTGCAAATGATTTTTATTGGATTGCTCAATTACTAAAATATTAAGCAAATGAATACGAATCCGCAAAAAGTATATCAAGATTAGAAAAGCTCTATGAATGCAAGTCATAAGTAGTCATTCTTTTACGAACCTCTGATGAACTGCGAATCATATAATATGTAAAGAATTATATACTTTGTTTCAAGCTATAAGCCAAGAATTAAAAGGTATACAGTCTCTCAAAAATCTATAGTTGTATAGTTTTTCTGATATAAAATTTATTATCAAAAAATAATTATTATTTCTCTTCATACAATAAAAATTGCCAAATACTATTGATATGTTGTATGAGATTTTTAGAGTGTTGTGATGAAATTCAACTTTTTTAAGCAAAGATTATTTAATCAATATAATTACTCCGCCGAAGGAGGTATTGTTTTCACGGGCGTTAGTTTGTTGGTTTGTTTGTCAGCAGTATAACTCAAAAAGTGCGGAACAAATTCGAATGAAACTTTGTGGAGTTGTTGAAATGCCAAAAGGAACAAGTGATAAATTTTGGCATCTCTGATTGCAGAATTAAGATGCAAAATGAGCTAAATACTAATAAATATTTAAGTTAGCCTACTCTGCCAATAGATGTCGCTGTGCTGTGAAATTGGGTGCCGGGAGCGTCCTTCCTCTCGGAATTTCCGTCGAGGGAACCTCCCCCGTCCCTCTACGCCGCCCCAGTCGTGAAAAATCCGCCTCGGAAGGCTCATAAGACCCCGTGACGGCGGAAGTTTGCACTCTCTGAGTGTATATATGCCTCTAGTTCATATTTGTGAGTAAGTTATGTACAAATCTAAATGTATTTATGTGATTATAATTTTAAAACAATCACATTCTGATAATTCTCTCAAACTCGCCAACAAACAGATTTTTAATATTTAATTATATCTTTTTAACGTAAAAACATAATTTTATATACATTTTCTAATATGTGTTTGTATATTATTTTATTGACTGTGGAAGAAAAAAGCAGGATTTTTATGTTTTAAAACACACTTTTATAACGCTTTATAGACAAGCGAGTAAAGATGTGAACTCCGTTATTTCATAGCAAGCGTACGAACGATAAAACCCGTATAGTCACTGATCCATCCGTTAAAATACTTATTGTGTTTCATCATACCTGACGATAAATAGACCGTCATATCTGACGATAAGTGGATCATCACTTTGACATTCAAAATAAAGAAGACTGAGACACCAACTTTAAAATTTACTTTCATGAATAAATTTGCAAGAGCTACATAATTTTATTCCTAATCCTCTCTTAGCTCTTGCAATGAAGCGCTATGGCACATCAACAAATAAAAGGGCCAACAGTATTAGCAGAAATATCGTCTGCATGTGATAATGAAGAATCAGAGATTATAAGTGGCATTTAACAGCAAAGACTTAAAATTCGCATAAAAGTTGTTGTTTAGAATGTAAAATATGTGGAATAAATCAAATTATAATTAAAAATTTGTGAAAAAATGAAATAAAATTAATTTAAGGGGAAAAAGTATTTGTTAGTTAACTCATTGATAGTCTCCACCCGGCCGGAACTTAGTCCGCTATGAGCTGGTCTACCTAGAAAGGTGAAGTTGTTTGAAGAAAAGGAAATGGATAAAAGACTGAGTGGCTTCAATGCATGCTTAACAATATTATTTTTATCTGCTATCTTGAAAATATATATATAATTAGACACAAAGTATTTTTTAGATTCCTCACTCATTTCCATTGATATGAACATTAGTATTTAGAAGGCAATAAAAAGCCTTCTTATCGCGGAAAGGAGAAAAAAAGATAAAATAAGGGAGATAGAGTATCAAAAGTATTTCGTAGAAAACTATTTGTATTTGATGTAATGTAATCTAGCGTAAAAATAGTTATTTTATTCTTTTGAAGGGGGGTTCTTGAAGGATTCCGTGTTCAATGAGAATGGACACATAGTTAGGGGGGCAAAAAAAGAAGTTAAAATCATTCATTAACAATGATTCATCTTTTGGATGCCATAGTTTTTTATAAGAAAAATTGTTTCCCTGGAATTATTTATTTGGAAACAAAATCTTATAATATAAATAAATTCAAAATAGTTATGAAAGCTTGTATCCATAGCCAAGTTTTCAATAGCCAAGAGGGCTAGAACTATGATAACTCAAAATAAGTATATGAAACAACGGCAATAAGACTTTACATAAACATTCATTAAATAAACGTCTTTTTGTAAACAATCGAGGACGAATGAAGTAAGTTTTTATGGCCTGAAAACATTATTGTGAGTGCATTTTACCGACAAAATATTAAATATTTTTTAAAATTCCCAGGATTTTATTGAATTTGAATATTTTGGAATATTTAAGTTTATCAAAAAAGCACATATATAAATATTCAACTTTTATAACAAAATATGGTTATGGTGACTTAAATAAATGGTGCAATAAATTGAATCCACAGGAAACTGAGATAAATATATATAATAATTCACCAATCTCTGTCCGTCTGTATGTCCGCACGCTATCTCCTCCCATTTTATGGTCAGATTTGAACTTTGAAGGTACCTATGGAATCCTTGGGTCAAGAAAGACCTAATAAAACTATTTGCAAAGTGATGGGACCAGAAATGAAGAAGAAAAAATCAGACCTTGGCTGATTTGAACGTTTCAAGGTAAAGAGAGGAAAAAAGAAAAGGAGAAGGAGAGTTAGAATAGAAATAGAAAAAAGCATCTCATGTGACTTAAAAATATTCTTTGTACAAAGTCAAACTTTTTATGAGGAATGTGTGTACAAAACAGAAAATTATTTTCTCTCTCCTCTCTTATATTCTTTAAGGTCTGTTTCACTCACAAACTAGCTCCAAAACCTACCCATACCCGAAGGGCGAACATATGGGCGCCGTAGGCGGCCAAATATGCGAGTATATACAAATTTAAAGAAAAGGATTTTAATATATAATTTTCTTTATATTAATATATGATTATCTCACTTATGTATTTCGGTCACCATAACCATATTGTGTTAAAAAAGTTATATTATTTATTTATGTGCTTTGTTGAAATATGTATATAGTTTTATAGCATATTTTAACACTTCACAGGTTTCAATATACATAATTCAATCTGGGCAATTTTACATGGGAAAATCATCTATTAAAAATATTGGTAATATAATTTATATTTAATGTATAAAACATACATAAATAATTATTTAAATTTGTATAATTGAAGATGTTATGTTGTCTGACATAAATTGTGAATAAATTGATTACATATGAAAGTATGAGGCTTAAATTTGATAAATATTTATTAACTAAAAGAAAATGACCTCAAAAAAGTGCATTATATTGAAAAAAAAATTCGCTCCGAAGTATTTAAAAAATATTTTTTAATCTGGGCAATTTCACATGGAGAAGGAATTTCTCTAATGGAAGTATTAGAAATATATAGATTTAAGGCAATTGATTTATAAAAAACCATTATAATGCTTATAAAATTGCAACTACGCATAATTCCTGCGTTCTTACATTTTTCCTTATGACTTGTATCGGATTTTATATTTTTATTATATAAAAAAAGATAATGAGTTCATCCTGTGTAAGCGATCACCTATCTGTAACGGTCACTTGTCATTAGCAGCCACTCAAAATTTCACACATAAGACAAATTAAGTAGTAAAACCTTTTGTGTAAAGCGGTCAACTGTCTTTAACAGCCACTGTTTTGGGTTCCCTTGGACTGACTTTGAATGGTTGTCTATCATAACACTTATTATTTTACACACTAGTTCCGTATGTTATGCATATGTTAACAGCAAAAATTTATTGTAAATATTCTTATGCTTTTAAATATAACATAACTTAAAATTATTTGATTCTAAAATTACTTAAAATATCAATTGGGAATCGACAAAGAATGAACTTCATGGTTTTATTCTCTGTTCTCATTTAGTCACTAAGTACCTTACCATTTCGAATAAGAACTTCTAACATCGATAAATCCTTTTTTCTTCAATGGCAATTACTGTATTGCCGAGTCGGCACTAATTTTATTCGAATCAAGTGTTACTGAAGTTCATTCGTGCATCATCATACTCTATAGAGGGTATCAAATTGTACAAGGAACGCTTTTCAATAGTTAACTACTATATTATTATATTCTATTAAAATTATAGATAGAACACTCATCCAAGTATATAAAACTGTACCTGTTGTGAAACAATAAAATAAATATACATTTTTGTTTGTCAATTTAATCTGCGAAAAAATAATATAAGATTCAATACATTAAGAATTAGACTAACAAACATGAAATAGAATTACATATATTATTGATATCTTATGATCATATGTGAGGAGTTTTATAAGGTCTCCTATTTAAAAACCAATCACAAGAACCTTCAAATTGGGTTAGATGGAGGGAGATAAGAGCCAAAAACAGCGACGATGATCACTCGGAATTCTTCCAGATTGATAGATTGGTGTGTCGTAAGTATCTTTGCGATCACTTTATATATATATCCTCTTTTTCATATGTATATTTTCGTGAACTGTGAAGAAAAATAAAAAATGTTTGTTTATTTCCAAGGTGTGTGTAATCCTTTATTTGATTTAAATAATCATTTATTTGCTTGTCCGTTTTAGATATAATAATATAAATAAAATATATAAAAACAAATCATTCCTGTGGATAAACACATACACATATATATAAACATTAAAAACACGTATAAAATTAAAAATACTAAAATAAATAATAATCCCCCTAAATTGGGGTACTGCGGCCAATGGTCCTGGCTACGTCCCTTGCCGCAGCTAGTGTCCTGGCCGACCTCAGGGACTCAAAATTGTTCCACACAGACACTGCGTGGGACGCAAATGTGTCTGTGCCGCCCCTTAATGGACACGCCACCGAAGTCGTAGACCTCGTCGGTTTCTTTGGGGTTGGGAAGACGATATCGCCAATGGGGTTTCTGGCACCACATCCCCCATCGTTGGAGTGGAAGCACTTCCAGGTCTCTACTGCCACAGCCATGACGGTTATCTCGTTGAGGGAGGGAATTTTTGCAATACTACCCATAGAGTGAACCCATAGAGATATGAATATAGAGAGAGCTGATTCCCTTCAATAGCAAAGAAACAACGTTCAGCTGTATTCTGTGTGTTCAATATAACAAAGTAATTTTTACTACGTCAGCTTACGATGACGTAGTACAAATTACTTTGTTTATATTGGACACAAAAATACAGATGAAGGGAATAAGCTCTCTATATCTTTTTATCGCTATGGGTGAACCCCATCACACCGGCACTTAATCCGGTATCAGCCGGTAAATATACGGTTATTAAATATTAAATCATTGATCGGGAAGAAATTAACAATGAACAGTCCCATACGCGAAGAGGAGTTTCAGATCCATTATGATAGGAGCAGCCCCGCTTTACTCGGTACGCGGAATCCCTCAAGTGACATCTTCCTTCTGGATTTGGGCTGGCGAGATCATCAAATTCATTCCATCAACTTCAGCACAATATCTAAGCCTACTTAAATCATTTGCTATAAGATATCAGCGTTTTATATCAATAACGGCCTTATCGTGATTATTTTTTAGCTTTGAATATCGTCTAATTGTCCCTTATAAAAGATTATTTTATTTCTAGCAGTAATTATGAACTAAAATGTTCATATATATGTATTGTTTTACGCAACTATCTAGTTTGATGTTATTATTTATTATCGTATTGTTTTATTTTATCTACATTGTTTGTTGATTATGATAAATAAAAGTCTTAACCGAATAAAAAAATATATACGATGAAATGTTAAGTCAATGAAGCATTTGATAGATTATCTGATAAACATAGTTTTATGAATTTTGATGCAAAAAAATAACCTCCAGATATTAGCATACCCGATAAATGAATAGGGCAAGACAATATGTAAAGATGACAATTCGAAAAGTTGCATTCTGCATGTCAATTAAATTTATTGATATACAAAGTAGATGAAACATATTCTTCTTTTCTTTTTTAAAGTTTAATCGTTGTACATAAGTTTATAAAATTATGTATTGTGTCTCAGTTATTCTCACTCTCTCTCTTTCTTCTCTCTTCTCTCTCCCCCCCTCTCTCTCTCCTATAATATATTATATATATATAAAGAGTATGGATTTAAAGAACTCTGCAGTGACATTCCTAAGTATCGGACTTGGAGATAATATCGTCTCACCTCAGACACAAATTACATAGACATTTCTACTCGAACACTAATACAGATAACATTATTTTAGGGAGAAATAGATCTCGTGTTTTTTGTTCATCGAAGGTCAAAAAAGTCATTTTCACGAGTCAAATAAAGAAATGAAAAATGGCTTATCTAGAAGAAGAGTAAGAATATTTTCTTAATTAATGTAGACTCCCATATTTGGGTGCCTACAGCGCCCATATGTGCATATTACATAAGTTTCTTAAAATTTGTATCATGGACTTTGTGGAGATAAAATAAGGTTTCTAAATGTCAAATGAGTTACATAATTATTTTCTGTTTGTACAAACATTCCTCATAAAAGTTTGACTTTGTATAAAGAATATGTTTTAAGTCACATGAGATGCTTTTTTCTTTTTCTCCCTTTTACCTTGAAAAGTAAGAAGTAAAATCAGAAATGGTAATTTTTCTGGTTCATTTCTGGTCCTCACTTTGCAAATAGTTTATTAGGTCTGCTTTGACCCAAGGATTCTATAGGTACCTTCAACATTCCTTTGACCATAAACGTGGGAGGAGATACTCTAAAATTTACACTCCACATAATGACACTAAAGGATAAATTCAAACTTTATTATCCTTCTATAAGAAAATAACTTTGCTGGGTTCAATCACGCCGGGTCTGATAATTCTGAATACGGAAAGGTCCTACACATTCTTGCCAGAAGACATCAACAAATCGCTAGAGATCGTTCTTGAGGGAGACCATTAAGGTAACATTTTCATATTCTATTAATACAACAACTTCCTTATTGATTTCTATAAAGAGCATCTTTGTTGAAATGGCAACATGACAAATATAAAAAACACAACTTCTCAAAATAAAAATAGAGTCTACACATTTTAGTATCACCTAAGGCTTTTATCACGAAGCAACTTTGTGAACAATGTTGCTCAGAGACAGTACAAAAGATATTTTGTATAACATTGACACTTTTATTATTATTAAATGAAAGAAAAACCCCGTGAAAACATATAAAAAGTTAGTTGAATCCATTGGTCCGATATATAGATTATGTCTGATCGTTCCACTAAAAGGTTTTTTTTCCTAAGCTTGTCATATTATGCTTTAAAATCGGGAAAGTTTATATCATCTTTTATTTGATGGATTACTTTTATTGCAAAAAAACCTTAATACTATAACATTTTTTAAATATTTCGGCTGGAAGTTTATTATCTTTCACAAAAACTTTGACATAATTGTAGAGAGAGAGATGCTCCAATACATTTAGGTTATATATTTTTAAACAATAGTATAAATATCATCTTGGTTTGCATGTTGAATAAGTGATCGTCTCTTTCATATTAAATAAGGTAGGGAATACTACAGCAACCTGGAATAATACTCCCTCCTTTGTATGCCAATTATTAACTACCTTTGTAAAAAAAAGAAAGGAAAAGAAGGGAGATCTATTAGGAACTTTGACATTAAATGAGGGATCTCCTATTCCAGGTTGTAGTATTCCCTGAATAAAGTTACCACAGTAGGACTAATGACGTGACTGATGAAAAGAAAAGATGCATGAACAATGCTAAAGAAAGGAATTGATATTATTAAATATAACATTAATTGTCCCTAAGCGGTTGAGGCGTGTGAGCATGAATTCAGAAATGAAATTATCATTCTTAAGAGAACTAAATGTTCTCTCACAGACATCTATCAATGACGTTAATGACATTCAAATATTGCATTTAGAGAAAGGAATTGATGTTATTAAATAAAACATCACTTCTCTCTTACTTATTGAGGTGTGTGAACATCAATTCAAAATAAAATTGTCCCTCTTAAGTGAACTAATATTCTCTATCAAGATATCCTCAATGACGTTAATGCACACCATTAATGCATGAAGTATTCAAATATAGCCTATTAATATCAACTTATGAATTTAATTGCCGATTAACATTATACACATAATCCAAAAATGATTAACGTTATTTAAATCTGAATATATTCATAGCATAGGTCCATAAGAAAGTAATGTTTTTGGGGAAAATGAACGATGGATTAATTAGGGCTTAACTATTTCTTAAGGAATTTTATGGTCCTCTTATATTTGATAGATTATATAAATAGAATCATTCTCTTTGAACAATATTGCCGAAGAATAAAATATATTAAGGTATTTTTGACCAGTATTAATAATATTCATGCTATTGTTTGTCAAAGCACATAAAAACACTTTTTTTTATTATATTTTGATTATTGATGACCAATTTCTTTTAGTACTTGTACTTAAGCAATATTTTTGTTTATGTCTTCATTTTTTTCGTCATAACTTCGTTAATAGGCCCCAAGATGTTCTTTTTCATTGTCTTCCCCATCATGGACCTGATTCGTAATCATAACAAAGTAAATAAGTAAGTTTAAAACGCTTGTCCCCTTGAAGAAACCTCGGATACAGTTTAAATTGACCAGGGATCCCAAATAAAAATTAGGAGCAATGTGGAGTTCAAATTGTATGGAGTGTATTTCGTTCTTCGAGACAAGGATGCACACAGAGGACATATAGATTGTAATAAAACAAGCAAATAAATGAGTACGAAAATATAAGGAAATGGAGATCCAATGAGCTCCGTCCACCTTCAAAGTCAGATCTCCTCCCCTAAGATAGTTGTGTACATCGTGTGGGCTTGAGAGCTACTTCCTCTTTGTTAGAGCTCTCAGGGCGCGATTTAGACGTGGAGGGAGTAATGCCCTACTATAGGAAGAC
>CP045903.1:18111816-18130013 GCA_013387185.1 Caligus rogercresseyi | reverse complement strand
AACCTAAGTATTTTGAAAGGTGAGTAAATTTTGAAGAGCTCATTAATGGCACAATATCAATGGATGAAGACTCATGACTAAATAAAAGTCTTCCTTTTTAATTCATTTTTATGTATACTACTGCCGCAGGTGTTTTGACAGTCTTTTTTTGTAAGATTTTTAAAATCTTATCGACTGGTCAAATATAAATTTGTCAGTTCCTCCAATTGTGCCTGAGGAAGTCTTATAAGAGCAAAGGAACATCCTTTAAAATTAATAAGTATCCTTGCCATTACAATCAGTAAAAAGCTTATAAAGCTAGTAACGGAGGCATCTGCAAAACTTTATGGATATAATCAACGTCATAGATTTATATTCTCAACCATGTGAGGGAGTTACTGTATGAAAATTAAGATGTGAAAAGCAACGTATTTAAAAATAAATTAAAAACCTTTTTCTTTTTCCTTCTCGAAACTATAAAAGAACCCTAGTAGGAGCTGTTATTTAAAAGATGGTTGGTGCTCAGCACTTATTTTCATTATTGGCACTAAATATTATTGACGAAAATTTGCAAAAATTACTAAGTCATAAATTGATCATAGCTACATTGTGTAAAACTAAATTTTTCAAAGTAATTATAACAAAAAGTTTTGCTTCATAACGAAATCTTTGAATGCAATTTGGCTGGGGTAAGGGGTGGGGGTCAAACCAAAATCCATTTTTCTACGATCATTAGTTTTCTATGACGCAACTTTCGCGGGGATAAATTTCGATATCTTAATATTAGGTATCTATAATACCCCCTAATGTATATTAGTACACTTAAACCAAGATGTACAACCGTGATGCTGCTTACTTATCAATCTTCTCAAGGATATTAGTAACAATTGGCCGAGGAAAATATGGACTAGGAAGAAATGGACCAGGAAAAAATGGATCAAGAAGAAATGGACCAGAGCAGAAAAGGAAAATGATGACTATTGTTGAAATGGCCCAACTACATAGGTAGGCAAGTATTTGAGTGGAATAAATGTATTGTTTAAATACTATGTCTCATATAACATGAGCAATAATACCAAATTATAGTACTCTCATTTATATGAAAAACAGTATTTAAACAATACTTAGGTTATTACACTCAAATACTACCTACCTATGTATTTGGTCCATTTATTCCATGAGTCATCATTTTCCTTTTCTACAATGGTCCATTTCTTTCTAGGCCGTATTTTCCTTGTCCATTTCTTCTGGACACCCTTCCCAAAGTATGGGTTCAGTCTGAGTCACTGAGAGAAGGCCTCAATATATGAGATGCTCGGATAGAGACCAAGAATCTTGCCAGACTAATTCCGACCCTCTAATCTGCTACCCCTATACTTGGTAGATCATCCTCATAATTTTTAATAATATTTTGATTAAAATATAATTCAATTATATCATTAAAAACATTTTTTCAGTTACATGGAAGGCAGATTTATGTTGACTATTAAAAAAACACCAAAAAAACAAAGATTCCTTTTTTAAGAAAAATCTCGTTTTAAAAATCCTGCAGCAGACTCGTGACCAAAATAAAGATATTGCCAAGGATATCAGTGTAGCAAATCAAAAGGTAACTCGAAGTAGGATTTTTATTATCTTTAATAAGGAACCACCTTAGTTTTTTTTCGATTTTATAACTCCCCTACAATATTTCTATGTTTAATATATATAAACAGAGTTCAATCAAAATACTATTTCAGACATGTTAATCAGCTGATAAGTCTGGTACTTACAATACGTACATTAATAAAGTATCTTGTTGGTGCCATGCAATACTAAGAGACAAAGGTAATTTATATATAATCGACAAAATTATATTTTAATTTGTAGGAAACAAGCCAATATGCAACTCATGTTTTAGTAAGAACATACGTCTTCACTTCTTGAATTGACACTTTTCAAAAAAAACCTGAAAATAATATAACACTTAACAGTAATCATGGCTGTTAATAGTATTAAAAAGTTAAAGTGTATGTGTTTTTTAAAAGTACCTGCATTCATTTTTTTTCTCGGTTAAAAACATTTATTCAGTTAACTGTTTTATTTGCCTATATGGTTTGATAGATTGCATCCGACTGGATATAAAAAAATAATCTAGCGTGTAATTAGTCACTCGAACCTAGGATCTTATCAATGAGGTAGACCAAAATGATCATCCCCTCTGTGGATTCGAACCTGCGCCCCCAACATTGAAGTTGAACACGCCTTAACCTAAACAGCTTTTGCGCTCCCTCGTTTTTACTCCCTTTTTACTACAGTTTTAAGAATAATTTACTTTGTACACCCATTATAAAGTTCTCAAACCCCCCAAAAATGCCCGAATGATGTTATTGCTTTCAACTAGGCAAAACAATGGTTAACTCCCTTTAACTTTGTACAATCCAACCCTTTCATACACTTATTACTAAACTAAATATGAACCATAAAGAAGATTAACCAAGAAATGCATTTCTACAATCAAAATATAATTAGGCAAATCATTGTTATGAGATATTAAAATATATTACATAGTTAACAACTTTATGAATTCATATATCATGCGTTTATTAACTCATATATTGAAAAACCCCACTTTTATTATACAATTTATTACATAATTCAAGATAGCATAGGGTTTTTACCTCCCCTTAAACATAATAAATATTACCGGGCCCTTAAATCGTGATTCAAAATGAATACTTAGATAAAAGTATATAGGAGTGCATTACATTCAGAGTTTGTTTGTTTTGGAAAAAACTTATTAGTAGAAGTTCATATTTGAATTTCGAAGGATTGCTTTTTGTGCTCTTCAGCTGTTTTTCAGCAAAATATTTACGACCTTCATCTATTTTTCAACAATCCTTACCTTCTTAAATCTTTGAAAAAAGTAAATAAAATTGTATATACAATATTATGAATAATGATATATATCGAAAGAATAAAATCTTTTTAAACCCTCTTTCTTTCCAGCAATCAAACCTAGGAATAAATGAAAAAGATGGTAAGATGTCTTTGTTCGGGCGGTACAGAGCCAACGCGCTCCCATATATATATATATATATATATATATATATATATATATATATATATATATAATATATATATATATATGACGACCTTTATATTTTTGGAACCAATTGGGAAAAAGTCATCGACAAGGCTGAAAGCAACCAAATTCGCAATAATGACGCAAAAAGCTAACTTTTAGGGCACTTTTTTCACTTAAGTTTTGAGGAAATACTTTTAGGAGAAATTGTCAGACTTGCCAGTATCTTAGAGTAGGAGAGTCTGGACGAAAGACTGATGAGTCATAAATACAGCTGACAAAAACCCATAACAAACAAATTTCATATCATAAATTAATAGGTGTTTGGATTTAATAGCAAATTTAATGTTATTTGTATAAATCAAAGGGGATTGTTTTAATGTAAAAAGATGGCTATTGAGTTGAATTTGCTATAAATTGCTTATTTTTATGATTTGGCGACTATTTTTAGCAGAAATAAGATTTATAAGTTGAATACAATATTATTGCGTTTCTAATTCTATTCGTAATGTGGGCAACCCTTCATCAATCACGAAACCGTTTTGTTTTTATATCTGTGGGATCAATAAATAAAATATGCTTCTTGTAATACTTTCCCCAGAATAAAAGCAACAAATGATCGTTCCGGAGTCCAATCAGTTTAAAGAGTAGAATGAAACTATTGGCAGTAGCCTTATTCTACTCTTGAATTGTGCAATGTACGATAGGATTGCCTATAGATATAAGTTTTCTCCGATGGCAGTACGTGGGATGCTTCCAATGTATTTTTGAACTCCGGAACGACCATTTGATGCTGATATCGTTAGTTAAGTATTACAGAAGCATATTTGTTGATTGATCCCAGAGATATAAAAACAAAAGGTTCAAAAATACATTGGAAGCATCCCACGTATGGTTGGTTGGTTGGTTTGTCAGCAGGATAACTCAAAAAGTACGGAACAGATTTGGATGAAACTTTGTGGAGTTGTTGGAAATGCCAAAAATTTTGGCATCTCTGAGTGCAGAATTAAGATGCAAAATGAGCTAAATACTAATAAATATTTCAAGTTAGCCTACTCTGCCAATAGATGTCGCTGTGCTGTAAAATCGGGTGCCGGGAGCGTCTTCCTCTCGGAATTTCCGTCTAGGGAACCCTCCCCCGTCCCTCTACGCCGCCCCAGTCGTGAAAAATCCGCCTCGGAAGGCTCATAAGGACCCCGTGACGGCGGAGGTTTGCACTCTCTGAGTGTATATATGCCTCTAGTTAGACATACTTTTAACCACGACGCAAAAAATAATTTCCTGTTCAAGTCCATCGTGACCAAATTTAGAAAAAAGAAGACTTAAGCAATAATCTCAAAAAGTACAAGTTGTAGAAAGTAAAATTAAACTGTATTTATTTATATTATTCATATAGCCAACTTTTTTTAAAGTTTCTATCAAACATGGTGTCCATATATATATATATATGATGAAAATATGCGTCTCTAAATTGCAAACCAAAGAATCAGAGACACATATACCTACATTCGCTCTCATTCATCATACCTTTTATGTATAATATTTGAGACAATCATAGAACGCAGGTCTTCTTTTTTTTGCTTATAGCATTATGTACATGAAAACAAGAGAATGTATAAATTCAGACTCCTTTTACGTTGAAAAAAAAATCCCCAACTATGTCACGTATTTTTTGACAATAAAATAGATCATCATCCTGGAGAAAAGGGAAGGGTTTTCTCCATTTCCTTGCAAAGGGTCATTAGGCTCTGTATAAGGGGGTAAGTACATAGTTGGGAGAGCCATGATGGATGCTTTTTTGCTTCCATAGAGATTTCAAGCACGAACAATCGTCTTAAGTGGAGTACTTATATATAGTTTATGTTCACTCAAAATCACAGGGGTGAAACAATGCAGAAGATTCTTCCATAGAGAACGAACATGAATTAAGCAGAAATGCGGTCAGACAGATGAATGGATTTATAACGGACAATTTTTAAGGTTATTTTTATGTTCATTTTTTTCAAGACAGAGGCAATACATTACGGAATATTTTTTTTGCTATCGCTCAAATAAATTTATGGTTTATTTGCCTATTTGGTTCGATAGAATTGTATCTATGGGGATATGAATAATCATTATAGCGTGTTAATTAGTCTATCGAACCTAGTATCTTAACAATGAGGTTGGTCAAAGCTGACGTTCCCCCCTCGGGATTCAAACCTGCGCCCTCAACATGGATAGTTGAATCATAGAGATAAAAATATAAGAGAGCTTCTTCCCTCCAATAGCAGAGAAGCTTCGTTCAGCTGTATCCGGACTCCATGACGCATTTATCTTCCCTCCAATAGCAGAGAAACCTCGTTCAGCTTTATTCTTGACACAATGGCGTATTTCTCCGAAGAATCCAATAAGCTCTCTATGTCTTTTATCTCTATGAGTTGAACACGCCTTAAGTCACAGAGCTATCGCACTCCCTGTGATTCTTTATTATTTCAAAACATCTACGATGTTTCTCTCATTTAGTTCAGTATCAACCGGTTGTGACCTATTTAAAAGCAATTTATTCATAAAAATTATGAAAAATAAAAATGAAATCACGGACCAACTTAAAGAGCTCTTCGATGACAAACATTATTGCCAAAATTGCCGGAATGATTTAGTAGTCATGGGAATAAAAAAAGGAAAATGTCCATTATCGTCGCCCTATCTTATGTTTCAACAAAGAGTATAGTCCATTAAAATGACGTCACTGGATATGACTGTTGTCATTTCTCCTTTTTACATTCCTTAAGACCTTGTCATATAGAAAATAAAGTGCTGAAGTCACGTACGGAGGCGCTGAATATATGTATATAATATTTGTTAGCTTGTTGGATGAAAGACAGCGATATAAAAACTAGAGACTTTATAATTCTATCATGAAATATAAGAGTGATTTAACTCCATATTCCATAATAAAAAAGTACAAAGTCTCATTCTCTCTTTTTGTCGCTGTCTTTCCCTAATCATTGGAGGGGACAAAAATATCCCGATATTCAGCGCTACCATATGTGACTTTGGCACTCTATATTCTCTTGTATGAACCTTGTATTTAGACTGTAACTAATCAAGAGATATAATAATAATAATGAATTATTTATGTTTGTTGTTTTATCGTATTTTATAAAATTCATATATCGTCATAAAAGGGACTAAGATGGCGTCTTCTTGAGTCTTATTCTTTCTTTCTTTTATTCAGTTTATTGATTAATCTGACACTAATAATGGTCGGTAGTTATTCATTTTTTATATGATCCTCTCAGGGCAGTTTTTATATCCGCACATCTCCTTTGAGTTGCCCTTTGTCTTGAGCACTGTGAGTCTTAAGTGAAATGTATGGAGTTTCTTGGTGCTTAGTTATATATATATATATAACTTCCGTTTATATTGTGAAGCTCTTTTGCTCCATTGATTTTATTTTCTTCATCATTCAAAAGACTATAATTATTTGCAATATTAATGACGCACATTCTAAGACTCTTAACATTTGATTATATGTTCATGAAGTTGTTGCCTTGGGCAAATACAGAGAGAGAGAGAGGGAGGGAGATGTGAGACCACCCCAGAGAGAGAGAGAAAGATACCCTATAGTTTATACATAGCCTACATACATACATAACTATTTACTTAACAAAGATCTTCAAGCCACACATCAGATTTAATCTATAGTCGTGAAACTCACATTCCACTTAAATTATTTTATTTATTATAAGTGATATTCTGATATGTGTATGTAGACGATGAGTAGTCAAAAACATATACCAGAGCCATGCATAGGAGAGTCTGTCCCCCCCAAAAATGGCTGACGTGTTAGCTGTCAAACCATTACAAAGATTCAGCATATTTGAATAATTCAACAAGTGAATTGCCAGCATATTCCCCTTTTAGACTTGGAGTAAGCATTATCACACCTTTGGCCTCGGAGGCGGCTCAGATCCTGGCAAGTCAATCCGCTCTGGAAGCCCCCTCCTTATCCAAGAAAAAGAATTCGGAGACCCTCCTCGAGGTAGATCAACGATTTCAACCGTAAAAACATGCGGATTCGCCTTTTCCCATCAGACGGATAGCCATTATGCTTGAAAACGATCCACCCTCTCCACATGCTACTTGCCATCAAGCTCGGAGAGCCCAGAAAGTTCAACTTCAAAGTTGTTGCGCCCTTTAGGAATTCAGTTTGCATTGGACTGTTAAAGAAACGTTTTGAGCTCTATTATACGTCAAACATGCCTTGTACAAACCTCAGAGTAATATTTTCTTCATGAGACAGTCCAAGGTAGCCTTCTGGAAGGGAAACTCCACCTTCATGCATAAATATGGAAACTGTAGCGGTTTTGTAAAAATAATATAAATTTCTATATTTCAATATTTCATGTCTGTCTTTTACTCAGGTCAAAATCTTTTGTCAACATGAAATGTTTTTGGTGCCTTAATAATAATAATGAAGGTTAAGGAGAAAATCAGTTTTATAATTAAGATATAACTCATTAGTAGAAGGATTTTTTTTGGTTGTTAATGAGGAGCCTCAAATGTCAATTGCACGAAATCTTTTCTTCTCTTTCATAGGATTTTTTTATTTCTTTAAGATTTTCTTTCTTAATCATTCTTAATGAAGTACCTCTTTGTAATATTTATGCTTTTTGAAGATGGCAGTTCCCCCCCCCTTTCTCTCCCCCCTTTTAAATAAAGACCTCGGTTAACACTCAAGTCACACTATCTGTCATATAATCAATTTGTGAGTTCCAAATACATGGAATCCCATTATATTTCTACGAAAAGGATAAGTTAAAAAATTGTTTTCTGTTTGTAGACTTTATATCATTTGATTTTTTTATTGGTTAAGATGTTTATTTATTAGCTAAAATCCATACACTAAAAAAAATATAAGAATACTCGAAAGTAGGAAATAAAAAACACAATCTTAAGACAGTTACGTTAAAAACCAAACATAAATGAACTTTATAATTCAATTACTGTCTAAAGATAAAACCATATATAAATGACGTTAAAATATCTATTCAATATAAAACGTTGATGCCGTCTTATTGTCGATTTGATGAGTTTGAGGTATTCGAGAGAATTTGAAAGAATAAACTTTATCACATCTCCGGCCCATGTCCATGACGTCGCAGATTGTATTTCAGTTTAGAAAGACCGTCTCTTAGAATTTATCAGGATGAGTTTAGTAAATCAATCTCACTAAGGATCTTTATTGAATGATCCATGAAAGCAGTTAGACTTTTTTTTCCTTGCATTCGTTTTTTAATGTGAAAATTGAGACTTTTAAGAGTTGTGAGCGTCTCTTCTGCAGATTATTGTTTCTCAGTTGCTTACGTTTACGTTTCGTCTATATTATGTCCAGGGCTGTAGGAATCTGGTAAATATACTTTCTGGGCATAAACGACCTTTTAACGCATATAACGCATATTTGGCTTTTCCTGCATATTTATCGCATATTTGAACAAATTTTGAAGATATATACATACAGGGGCGGAGGGGCCACCGGGAGTACTGGGACTAGTCCCGGTGGGCTGCTGGCCTCAAGAAACATAAACGGCCGTTGACAGCCTCCCAATGGTATATTTGGGCCTGTATAAGGCCGGCAAGGGCATAATTGTCCCGGTGGATAATTGTTCCCACTCCGTTCCTGTATATATATTAGAGCTGTTCTTATTTTTTAAATGTTTTAAATGTTAGCAACATTGTGGATTTTCTGTTTCTTGGTGATAAAAGATGACGACATACAAAGTTTGAACAAAATCGGTCAACATTACGGGGTCGCGCAACGAGGTCAAAGTTTTAAAAATTTAGTAAAACTATAGTTTTCCGTAAATTTCTTGAAAATGGTGGGCGTTACAGACTTCAATAATTATTATCTTAATTTAAAGGAAATATAATTTACTACCAGACGTATTTTTGAAAAAAAAAAAAGAGAAGCAAGAGAAGTGAAGCAAAATACTCTCTCGCTTCTCTTTTTTCTTTCCCTTTCTATCCAGGTAACAGTGGTTACCAAGCGGTAATTTTATATCTCATATCAAAAGATCAACTTTTTTGGGAGAGTACGTATTTGCTTATTTCTCTTAAAGTATAGCGATTTTTAGAAGACCAAACATACATGTTGACCGATTTTGTTCAAACTTTGTATGTCGTCTTCTTTTATCACCAAGAACAGAAAAATTCACAATGATGCTAACATTTCAAACATTTGAAAAATAAGAACAGCCCTAATATATATATATATATATATATGATAAATTCTATATATATATATTAGATATAGATATAAATTGCCGTATATTCGTATATATAATTATATATGTATGCGAAAGGGTATCTCAAACAAAGTCTGAGACCAGCGAACCAGAGCAAGATGATCCCAAATTGCCACTTTCAGTGCGCTCCAATTACCTCTGTGTACTGCGAAAGGGTCTTTTCAACATATAAAGTCTTTTTTTTTTGACCAGCGAACCAGCGCATATTTATCGCATATTTAGTTTTTTTCCGCATATATCTGGGCATATAGAGCATTGTTTTTGTTCCAAATTCCAAAAGCCCTGATTATGTCTTATGGTTAGAAAAAAAATGCTCTGGACAACTCCTGGACCGTCGCCACGAATGAAATTAAGTACATCAAAATCAAAGCTCTTTTAAAAATAATGAAAAAATATAGAAATCTTAATAATACCTATTATTTGTTTATTGTAGTGCATTCAGTTTTTATTTGATGTTAAAAATGTAAAACTGTTTTAATCTTTTACGAGTTTTAATTTTAGATTATACTGTCTATTTATGTATTTTTATACACAATAACTTCATGTTAATAAAGATTTGATGAAAGAAAAAAAAATTGTCATTTCTGTGTAATTCCTTGTTTCCTTCCTTTTATTCATCCAAGATACTCATACAAACATCACAAATCATTATGAAAAATTGTATTTTTTCAAGGCTTTTAAACACATATACGTTACAATGAGCTGTAATTTATATTCATAGTTTAGTATCATGTAGGTTTCACATTAATGTACTACCAAAATGGACAAGGAGTCTTTTTACCTGATTATCTTATTTTTGTGGAGGCTCATAATGCGGGTATGTTCTAGTGTAATTGAGGTGCAACGTCTTTCATCTTAAATTAAACAATATTTCTCTGTCAAAATGTATAATTTAATAAACTCCACTTCATTCTTAAAGTACTTAATGAATATTTATTAACTTCCCGGTCCTATGTTAAATAATAACTATAAATTTTTGCCACTTCTCTCGTTTAAACATGCATCACCTACGTGACCCTATTTGAAGCAATAACGATATTTTCATTTTGTATAAGATATTTAGGACCCCATGTGAGAAGTAGGCAAAAAACTATTTTTTTAGAGTCCTATTTCATAGAACTCCACCGGATATAAATCGAGACAGAAGGGGGGACGTCAATAGCTGATATATATTTAAAACTTGATGTGTGTTACCTATTATATTTAGTACATGAATCTTCTTTGCTATGAACTTAAAAATATATGTTATCTGAACATAGGAAGGATAACTTGTGCTATAAAAAATATGGACTATATTTGGGAGGAACCAATAGATCTGGGTGAGATCGAGTCTTGCTTAATGTACAGTTGTTTGCAATGAGCAGAAAAAGAGAGATCGGCCAATTCCGGAAAGCCGTTTATCTTATTTGGACAGAAAATGGACCCCCCCCCCCACGAGAAAAAGCGATAAACTTCGCAATCTTGAACTCCAAAGCTCTAATTATGAAGGAGACCCTTTGCAATCGTCGGATATTAGGCCAGTACTCCTATCGGCAGCTTGCAAGGTATGCTTCCCTGGCCTGAAGATCCCCTCCCCTTTGTTTGACTCATGGACTGTGGCTTCGAAGCAAATTAAATACTATCCTTCTCTAGGCTAAATACATTTTAAACATATGTCTTATGAGATTTTTGAATTATATTTTATTGTTTGAAAATTGAGATTTTAGTTCAACCCCTAAGATAAATTTGTTAATTAAAATATTCACTATTTTTCATCTTAGTTTTATGTATTAAGTTGTACATATCATAAAAATGAACAGTCGAATAATAATAAAATATTTCCTGCTAACTATTCTTTGATTAAACACATGATGAATTATATTAAAGTCACAAAAAATGTTAAATTATGTTTTTGATTATAAGACCGTTATTTTTATGATATAATAATTTGCAAACAAAACATTATTTGTTACTGTTTCCATTTTTTATAAATCTTGTATATTAAAAAAACAAACAAAAAATGTAAAGTAACGTTTCATTAAGAAACATCCCCACGATGGTGCTGGGTTCGAGAGATGAGTTGATGGAGCTTCACACCTCTTATATTTCCCTAGGCACCTTCTTCGTGTTGTTTATTTATTATAATTACTACCTCATTTTATATAATCTTAAATCCTTTTTTGTATTTACCTGTTTTCATGTTTTGATCCCAACGATTACATTACTCATATTATATACTTTTAATTGTAATATAAATTTTTGTGAAATATATTAGAAACTAGAGGCATGTATACACTCAGAGAGTGTAAACCTCCGCCGTCACGGGGTCTTATGAGCCTTCCGAGGCGGATTTTTCACGGACTGGGGCGGCGTAGAGGGGCGGGGAAAGGTTCCCCTCGACGGAAATTTTGAGAGAAGACGCTCCCGGCACCCGATTTCACAGCACAGCGACATCTATTGGCAGAGTAGGTTAACTTGAAATATTTATTAGTATTTAGCTCATTTTGCATCTTAATTCTGCACTCAAAGATGCCAAAATTTAATCATTTGATCCTTTTGGTATTTCCAACAACTCAACAAAGTTTCATCCGAATCCGTTCTGTACTTTTTGAGTTATCCTGCTGACACCAAACAAACCAACGCCAGTGAAACAATACCTCCTTCGGCGGAGGTAATTATGTATTTTTCCCTAAAAAAAGAATATATCCACACATAAAAATTTTCTCTATGTAAGTTTTTTGTCAAACTAATAATTTAATAAAACCATGATTCAATAGAACATAAGAACTCAATAAACCCAAAACTCAAAGAATCAACAAAATAACTCATTAAGAATAAGGCACAATAGTGTTTTATTAAAAACAGCGAATTGGAGCAAATATTTTCTTCCGGAGGGTGCATTTGAGCAAGGACCAATAGAGACTGTAAGTCATTAAGTTGATGGTATAGCTCCAAGAGTCCGGCGTTAATTAGTTAAAGCGTCCTCGTCTCTCAATGTTGAGAGTGCAGGTACGACTTCCGAGAGGGGAAATCAATCCTACATCATCGAAAAGAGTCTTGATTCGATTGTTGTATTTTAATATTATAATACTTTTACTCATATCCACACGGATGCAATACCATCTAACTAAAATAGGCAAATAACCCATATTCATGAATTAATGGATAAACTCCAAATGAATCATCTCCGTAAATGGAAATTACAGCTCTAAGTGACGGGTCACACTTTTAAAGGAAAAACGCCAATCATTTGACATGTTATTGTTCTAAGACATGTGCCCCCCCTAAAACTATTACAACCTCCAATAACCAACACGAGACACTCCAACGCAAGTCATTACATTCAAGTTTAAGAGCTATTAAGAATGTTTTTATAGGCTTTGTTTTTGCAAATACTTAAATAAATTGCATTTCATGTTTGAAGCATCCCTCTTGATTGTTTTTATATCCCTTCGCTTTAATATCACAGTTTTACTTTACAGGGTGGGGGGGTAAAGCTTTAAAGTAAAGTAGCGCATGCATAAAAATAAATTATTCCTTTGTTTCCAAAAGGAATTGGTCAAAATTTTAGTTCTTCTATAGTCCGTAAGGGGCGCTGCTTTGAAGCTAGAGCTCTTTGAAATAATAACAAAGTCCTTTTATTATTATATTTGGAGACGTTTTTTATCTTGATTATATTTCAAATCATCAAACTTAATCCCCTTAAACCGATTTTAAATAGGATTGTGACGTAATTTCATGGACTAGCGACATCTAACGTTAAAGAAAATAACCAAAATTTTGGCCTATTTTTTTGTTTACTTTTTCCTTATGCGCTACTTTACTTTAATGCTTTAGGTGGGGTTATTTATAGAAAAATAAGAAATATATATGTGTACTTAATATTAGAGATTAAAGAGGTATTTTATATTAAAAAAGGTACTTTAAGCTATAATGCTTATTTATATCCTATCGGATGCTATTCTATCGAACCATATAGAAAAAAAAAGAGGTATTTTATATTTAAAAAGGTACTTTAAGACGTTAAAAATATAAAGCGGATCATAAGTATTGAATTATTCCTCCTGTCTATATAACTCCTAAATTCTGATGAGCACCCTATACGCGAATGGATAATTAAATGGGTATTTTAATCGCAGATAATAATACAAAATAAATATATTATATACAAACTCATGTGATAAGAGTTTTTATATCGCTTGACAAAGAAGAAACACACAAAAAAAGGATGAAAATACATTTCATTTATTTCCTTAGGGGCCCCAAAGAAGGATTTTATTACTTAAGTACCATAGCAAATAAAGTATATTATATTTTAGGTGCCTTTAAGACAACACCATAAAAAATACTATTATGCTTATTCCCCAAAATTTTTTCCATATGTTATTTTATGGAAAAAAACTGTTTTCTACGATTACGTGATATTGGTGTGCTAGATTTGGACAAACTTTTATATGGAGGATTTTGGGTGTTAAATAATTTTTGGGAGTTGGCGGTTGTTCCAAATACATAACTAACTAGAGGGATGTATACACTCAGAGAGTGTAAACCTCCGCCGTCACGGGTCCTTATGAGCCTTCCGAGGCGGATTTTTTCACGACTGGGGCGGTGTAGAGGGACGAGGGAGGGTTCCCCTCGACGGAAATTCAAGAGGAAGACGCTCCCGGCACCCAGATTTCACAGCACAGCGACATCTATTGGCAGAGTAGGCTAACTTGAAATATTTAGTAGTATTTAGTCATTTGAATCTTAATTCTGCACTCAGAGATGCCAAAATTTAATCACTTGTTCCTTTTGGCATTCCAACAACTCCACAAAGTTTCATCCGAATCCGTTCCGCAATTTTTGAGTTATCCAGCTGACAAACAAACAACCAACCAACAAAACCAACGCCAGTGAAAACAATACCTCCTTCGGCGGAGGTAATATAAAACGGTTATTTATATTTTCGGTTCTCTGCAACTCCTCAGAAACTTAGTCATATAGAGATCAATTTTTCCATCGGTAAGTTTGAGAAAACAAGGAAATATTAGGTCAAAGTGGACATTTCCGTCAAAACCCGGGCAATGCCGGGTAGCATCCACTATTACTTTAATAATAAAAACATCTCTCTGTTAAGGTATGTCAAGCATATAAACTTATGATAGAAAAACAAGTTGACATAAAATACCCGCATTAATATAACATATAAAACAACCATATATATTTAAGTCATATAGAGAAGAGTATGCAGCTTATACTTACTTGAATAATGGATAACCCTAGCCACATGAGAGAGTGGGAAAAACGAGATTTTGAAAACGGAGAAGAAAGCAATCGATGTACTTTATGTAATATACAGGGAAGTGGGGAAAGAACATTAACACAATTTTGTAAAAGATTGTTTCTCAGTAGCTTTCAAGCCTATTAATATCAAACAAGTTCCTTTGGATTCAATTGGGAAACCCGCGACTCTTCTTAGGATCAATTCTTCGTTTCTAGGAGTACAATTTTTTTTCTATACGATTATTTTCTATATTTAGCTTTAGATGGTTTAATAAAATGCCGATTTCGGAAGGGAAATTATTACAATTAAATATGCCAAAATTATCGTCAATATTTTGTCCAGGAACAGGAGTTGAGGGAGGGAGTCTTCTGGAAAAGCTTCGGGCTTTAGCAAAACTTATAGTTAGTACATGTAGACTTGAGGGACGTCTAGAACTTGAAGGATGTTATTGGCCGACTCTAGTGATGCGACTTTTTATTACTTCCAGTTCCTATCAGGAGAGGAAATAGATCAAGAGATAGGACTTATGCTTCTCAGGGGTGAAGTAGATGAAAGCTGAGAGGAGATGCTAGGAGAGGAGAGTAAATAGGTGAGATGACTTTCCAGGAAGTAAGCATGACCGACTCGAACATGTTTTGAGTTTCAGTAGCGCGAGAAGAGATAAAAAAGGTCATACGTTTTAATGTTGGAATCCTCCCCCAGAAAGAAGAAGGGAATTAAAACTGTCGGAAAAGTAACTTCGTTTAAAATAGTTATTATCATCTAAAGTAATATTGAATTATCTCGGTATTATGATATAAGAAAATTGTTGACATGAAATTATTACAATCTACTATAAATTATTACTTTACTGATTAAGTGTAGGAACAGTAAATTCGTTAAAATGTTTTTTTTCTCATCTATAGTAGTATTTAAATCTATGTTGTATTATCATATATATTAAATTGATAAGAGAAATCTTATTATTGAGGGAGCCCTAAACGCCATTTTCATCAGCAGAGCTCGTTACATGGCGCTCTGCATAAGGATTCCGTAGGTTTCAAGTTGGCGATTTGCGGGTGACATCGTTCGTACTTCCCCTCCTGCTCCGAGAGGACCTCTCCTATCTGAAGTGTAAATAAAGTGATAAAATACAGTGAAAAAGTAGTTTATAGATTATTTCAAAGAGCGCCTTAATTCTTGGGATTTATAGAAATTTGTCAAGATACCATATATCCATAGGCGTAGGGGAGGAGTTTGGTTTGGGGGGGCAGCATTCAATTTGCCCGAATTTTAACAAGAACTGTTAAATCTATGAAAAAATAATCGAATGCATAAAAATATTTAGTTTTATCTTTTTTATTGTAATTACACATTATTCATTACATTATTTTTATTTCAGAAGACACTAGAAAAACATGTTGTTTCTTCATTTTTGTCTGCCAAATTAATCTATTATTGTATTGATGTCCACTCTATTTACAAAACGCCTTTCGATGCTAAGAAGTCCTAGAGCATGGAGCCTTTCCTGGCTCATGGTGAACCTGAGGTAGGTCTTGAGTCTTCTCAAACAAGAAAAAAATCTCTCTGCTGAACATTATGTTACTGGTATTTTAGCTAAGGTCTTTGAAATCTCAGTGAAGTGCGGCAAAGTTTCAGAGATGGAGTTTGATCAGAGGTATTTCACTATTTCGTTTGCTGAGACCTCTTGAATTCTTTTGGCAACTCCCTTTTCCTTCCCAGTCTTGTTGGATGCCCCGCCATAGCATTGATCTACAACGCGTAACTCTAGCCAGTTGATAACTTCAAGCACAATTTTGAACAGTGTATCACCGGTTGTGGACTTAGCTTAATAAAATCCCACGAATGCTTCTGTAGGCTGCTCATTGTTTACATAGCGCAAACACACTGCCACTTGTTCCCGGTTGCCAACGTCTGATGTTTCATACACAATAAGACTGAACTCGTCTGCTTCCCTAACATTATTAGCTATTTCCTTTAGTACTAAATTAGATGCAATCATCAGTATTTCATTTTGGATTTTTGGTGAAAGCCACTGACGATGGGCCCCAAATTAGAGTTTAGTCTAGTGACAAGCCAAGGAATGTCTTTGCATCGCAAATTCAAAAGCTCCATAAGGTTTCAACGGTTTATGTATGACTGCTGTCCAATCATTGATCTGTCTTCTTCATGGCCTCTCTGATGGATGTTTGCAGTGCGGTGTACAAGATGGACTCTACAATAACTTTAAGGTAATTTCTGTTCTTTTGGACCAAGTCTTTGTGGGTTGTATCAAGTTGGTCCAAGACTGATGACTGATGATTTTTATTGACTTTTGAAATTATCCATTAAGACATTGCAAGTCGATGATTACCGCTCTTGGCATGCTTCACTAGTCGTTCCAGTTTCTACCGATTGCTGTATGTGAAAGTGGAATCAAATAAAAACTTCTGACACGGGAAACAACCTATAGATTTCGTGGGAATATCAAAGCTCGTCCATTGGTACTTCTTGAACAGGTCAGGATTAAAGTCTCTTGCCCCACTTCCCTGATCTAGCTGTTTCCTGTTGTATTCATCCAACAGAGGTTGATGTGGATGATCTCGCATGTCAGTGTGATGGTAGCCTATGGGCCCATGCTCTTTATCATTATTTTCTGTTTTGTCCATTGTAGGCTGTATATCCTCTACCACTGCCTCTACAGCTAGCAAATTAAGAATCTTCACCTATACCTCTTCAGTATGTTCATTATTTTCAGTTGGTATGTCCTTTATACTGCTTGATTCTTCTGTATAGGAAGTGGCCTCCGTTGGCATCATTATCTCATTTTTTTCCCCTGTTCATAATTCCGAAGGAAAGTTTTTTCTGCTTTTGATCAACCAAAGGAATAAACTTTACATGTTCATCATTTTCATGCACTCTTGACACGTGTTTCCTCTTGTAGTCGCCATCAACTTCTTTCCAGTTTGAACATCTTACTCTGCTTCTGTATAGCCTCTTTCTTGACTTATTCATGACCAAAAACTAAAATTTATTGGATTTAACTTAGTGAAGTGAACATTAATTTAATTATAATTTTCAAATATAAGTACATTCTGGTCAATACAGCGAGCAGAAACTTACCTCTATAGAGAAAAGTGTTGTTTAGTAGTTCGATGAATAAAGTTGCCGAAACTCCATAAGGTATGTTCACTTAACAATTATTTCTGAGAAGAACTTTATTACTATCGTAGTACTATAACTTGTAGATCCGTTGTTATTTTACATCTCTTTTACTGAGTACTAAGTAGTATCAAAGTACACTCTTCTTACCTTCTACGTGCGAGGTGCATTTTTCAGTGGCACCAAAATTATTAACTTAAATGTGTGATAAAATTGAATTTCATATTTCTCATAAGCTAAAAGTTGAGCGTTATTTTTTTCAAAAGGGGAAAAAGCTGGAATTTTAAATTGAATTGAGTTCACATAAAGGTGGAAAGCTCTTGTTTATAATTCACAATCCGTTTGCTTACATAATTTCAAAAAAAATTCTTCAACTTAAATGCCCGAATACCTCAACCAATTTGCCCGAATTTAAGCATTCAGCCGAATTTTGGGGGGCAGTTGCCCCCCCTGCCCCCGTCTCCTACGCCTATGCTTA
>CP045903.1:18096508-18111716 GCA_013387185.1 Caligus rogercresseyi | reverse complement strand
TTGAATACAGTTTGAATAACAATATTGAAGAACTTGGAAAAGGAATGGCCGTTTGTGCAAACAACATCTAGATTAAGTGAATGATCAATAGCAAGAAACTAGTCGCAATTTCAAAATACTTGCAATGGATTGGATGAATTAAATAATAACGGGATAAATCGTCATTTGACAGTACATATTAATATAATTGAAACACAATGCCATGAATTATAGATCAAATGACGTGGGTGGATAAGACTTCCTCTATTTACTTGATAAATGAAATCTTGATGTTTCTTAATTTCAATAGTATATTCTCCTGATTTCACACTCATTATCAGAGTCAGTTCATCACAACTTTTGCACTTAGTTCTGACTTTTATTCGTTTGGATATATACCAGCTATATAACACATTAAATTGCTTCTGTAATATCGATAGTCAAATAACTATCGAAACTTTTAATTCGTTCTGCTAAACCAAATCTTTGAGAAAACAATTTATCTTCTTCCTCTTTAGAACTTTGACAGAAAATAAGGTGCACATCTTTAAAATTTGACAAGGCTTTTAAGTCTGATGTGTTTTTTCAGCATTTAAAATGTCCCTTACGTTCATAAATAATTTTGAACCACATAAACTATCTCTATCGGATAAATCTAGTGATCTTGCTTTAAGATAGGCCAAGGTATCCACGATTGTTTCCTGTTTTTACATTAAGAACTTTCGAAATCTTGTGTAAATGACTTACTGAAGGAAGAGTTAGGATATTTTCTTCAACAATCCGTTTGTATAAATTGGGGAACAGTTTTCCCATAAACTTGCAGTTACAAGTAAACTGTAGGAGAACCTCCTAGAGAACTTAGATTTTCAACCAATTATAATTGTTCAACTATGAATTGGATTTTTCTTTGTTTTTCTTCTGAAGTTATATTTTTTAGTGATGCTTTAAGGGAAAAAGTTATAAAAGCTATAGATGGTTCACCTTCATTGATATTTTTGAGGAATGCCAATATATTAAACACCTCAGTAACAGATGATATTTTTTTTGCCCTTTTTATCATAAATAGGTAATTGAGAAGAAAAATATTCTATTCCAGATCTCATTGCACTAAAGGACATATTAGAGTAAATTTTAAGACTTGAAATGATAAAGATAATTTCTTTTTCGGGGTCCAAAATGAAAAATAGGGCATATTATTTTTTAAACAGTACAAAACATCAACAGGAAATGATTCATAATCTCTTACTTTCTGTTTTTATTGATTTAATGTAGTTACTGATTCCACTTTAGAGAATAAATTCATCTGATTTTTGTTGTAGGCCTTCGCTCTTGAAGCTGCAGAAGTCCTCGATGTCCTAAGCTCTGTCTTTAATACCAAAATGTCTTTGGGAACGTCTGGAAACAGAGATGGGACGCATTTCTTCGTAGCTTCCGGTATTTCCTTTTGCGTCCGCTTGAATCCTTTCCTAGAGTCGAACCATTTACCGGAAGAAAGTCCTCCTCCCTGAAGTGCCTCGAAACTAATTGATGAGAAGAAGAAGGTGCATATGATTTAGTAGCCCAAGGGAGCACATTCTTCCACTTAACAAAGAGCTTGGGCTCCTTTTCCTTCGACGGAAAATAGTGAAGAGATTTTCCTTCTTTGAAATATTTTCCGTATCCTCGATTGCATCCTGGAGAACTACACTTTTTGGGCACTTTCACGAGAAAATCCAAACACGTGTTTCAATCACCACCGAACTCATAGAAGATACAAACTATTATGTGTACTTTTGAGAAGGGGTAACTTTACTCGCACGCCAAAGCCTCTCATTCCATGTTAGAGTCTTCTATGACTTAGAGGAGACACAGTTTTTTCTCTTGTTGTAAACACGGATCTTGCGGTGTTTACCTCTCCTTCTTTTTTGTCTTCACTCGCCCTCGTACCCCTGCGTATGTTGGAAGCTACTTTATCCGGGGGTTTACTAGGAACATCCTCTGGTCTATTCATATTTTTAAATAGACAAGGATCCTCTTCTTCACCCGATGACTTAAGGTATGTGTGGAAAGGCTCTATATTGTGAGCTGGAGCACTTAGATTTACTTTTTGTTAAAAAGGTAAACAAATGCAGAAACTCCACTAATAAAAAGCCAATCACACACGATCAAAATATCACTTATATTAAATAAGAGCGGAGGAGCCTGTTGACACACGTCCTCCCCTCTCAAATACATAAACAGAAAAAATAATCTTTTCAATTGAAGGTGCTGGGATCTTTTTTAACACTTGATGATGGTGATATAGTCGAGAATGAAAAAAGATTGAAACTACCATAAAGAAGGCCGCGGATGGACTAACATCATTGGTGGGAAAGAATTTGATTGCAAGAATTTTAATATGGAATACTTTTATTCTCCCCAAAGTTGTACATATTTTAAAATTGACACCCTTTTCAATGGTTTTAGCAGGGAAAGTACATCAACTATGTGAATATTTTTTGTTTCCTTATGGTAGATGCAAGCTAATTTCCTGGAATCGGCAAGTGTGCCCTCCAAAAAGGGGACGACTGGGTCTAATAGATTTTCAGAGCTTTTGAAAAGCAAGAAATTAAGGAACTGGGTTTTGAGTGTAAAATCGAGCTGGAAACCAATGCTAACTATAGACTGAAGAAACTTTTTCAAAAAGATATCTTTTCAGCCTCATGTATTGCAAAAATTATAGACCATGGCCAAGAAATCACGGATCCCAAAGAAATACTTCAAAAATTTCATCATCGTTTTCGTAGAATCTTTGAAACGGATAGATTTCATTTTCCTCGCCCTAGACGTGGAAGCCTTTCAATATTCTCAAAAGAAAATATACATAATTTTATAAAGAAACGTTTTAACAATAGCAAAGCCAGTGGACCAGATGGCTTGGGAGGAGAAATATTTACCAAATGTATCGATGAAGTAATTCCTTATCTATTCGAACTTGGAAAAGAGATGGAGCTTCAAGGAAGACTCCCTAAGCCTGTTACGAAAGGAAGAATAGTTTTGGTTCCCAAAAAAGGAGCTCCCACCGATATAAACAACTGGAGGCCCATTACTGTGCTCAACGAAACCTACAGGATACTGTCTGGTGTCATTGCTCAAGAGATTGAACCGATTTTAAATATTAAATTAGGGATGAAACAAAAAGGATTTCTTAAAGGAAGGAGAATATCGGATATATCAAAAAATATTCAAACGGCAATAGAATCCTCACAATCGAGGGGCTCATTCGGAGCAATAATTGCAATCGACTTTTGCAAAGCGTTTGATTCTATTCTCCATGAGCACATTATGAAATCTGTAAAAAAGCTCCTCCCCAAAAAATATTTTAATCCAATCAGAGCACTTCTTCTTAATGGAACTTCAACAGTAACTATGGGGGATCTTAACAGTGAAGCCATAGCCTTGAGAAGAAGCTGTCGACAAGGTTGTCCTACAGCGCCTCTTTTATTTGCGGCTGGCCTTAAGGATCTCAGTGATTCCGTAGTCAAAAAATTTAAAGGTTGTGGGATTGAATTTGGATCCTGTAAGCATATTATAGATATGTATGCAGATGATATTACTCTGTATATTGAGGCAAGATCAGAAATTCAATTAATTAGGCGTCTTGAAGTCATTTTGAATCATTGCAAGAAATATGAATCGAGATCAGGATTGAAAATTAACAAAAATAAAACTATAATCCTCCCCATCGGAAATTGGAATCCCTCTCAAGGACTTCAGATCGCTTCGTTTCAAATCAAGGATAGTGTGGAAATCCTGGGAATAACATGGGACAGACTTGGAGCATCTCTTAGCAATTGGTCTTCCTTGCAGAATTTGATAAACGTCTATCTATTGAGATGGAGAAACTTAAATCTACAGCAGAGGATTGATTTGTATAATTTTAAATTGGTTCCTGCGACTCTATATAAAGCTACAGCCATTCCGTGGTTAGCAGAAAAGGTAATGGAGGAAGAAATTACATGGCTTTCTAAACTCTTCCATAAGAGCTATATACACTCTCTCAAGAGGCCCAAAAGTTTTGTGGGTGGTGGCCTGTCGAATCTTTCTACAATAATTCCTAAGATTTATAAAAAATATGTATAGACCTCTCAAGAAATCCGGAACAAGAATGGCGAGCTTATATTACTATGCACTCTGCCTACACTTGGCTCATGATTGGTACTGACTTTATTAATAAGAGAATGGAACTATTTTCACCTTCCCTAGCTGCTTCCCAAAGAATTCTCTGGAAAGGACAACCGTCTTTTTATGCTTCTTCAACAATTGACATCATACGTGAAAATCATCAAAAGAAATTCTTCTTCACAAATCTTAAAGAACCTAAAACTTTAGAACTCGAAGCTTTCGACTCGGACATCATATCTTTTCATGATTTTAACAAAAAATCTATTTTTAACTGTGGACAATTCTCTTTTAAGCTTAAAATAGCAGCTGTTCACCATATAGTTCCCATGCCCTGGCATTTGAGGATGTCCTACGAAGAGTACCCCGAAAAAGAAGCAAATACAATTGTGGGAAAGTTTTTAAAAGATCTACGACTTCCTAAAACTTGGATAAATAGGATAATGTCCTCGGTAAAAAAAGTCAATTATGGCAAACGCTTCACTGCACAATTCCAAATATCATCAGGACTGCTATTCTTCAATACTCCATGTAAAGATTGTGGCAAGCTATACAACACTGTATATCATGCCTTTTCTAACTGCCCAGCTCTTGTCATGATAAGACAATTCCTTAAATTAAATCTGAGGGGATTAAGTGAAAAATATATAACTCCAATACTTCTGTTCGGAACCACTTCTAATCCTAACAATGGCAACTCTAAATCAAAAGCCATCGAGTTTGCTCTCTCTAGCATCCGGAGTATGGTTGCAGAAAAACTGTCGACAGCTCAACCGCTGGATCAAAGTGCCTTAAGGGCTATTCTAATGTCATCTTCGGCCCGATACTCGGCTCTCACCATCAGGATCCCGGATCTCTCAGGGACGACTTGGAGCTACGCTGGAGACACTCTACGCTTCTACTCAAACGGCTCAAAGGTGAGCCTACGGTTTCTGAGACGCCTATTAAGACTTTATAAAGGTTTCCAAAGAGTCAAATAAGAAAACTTCTTTGATTTTTAGTTTAATATCTATTTTATGAACTTTTTATACGCTATATATAATTAGTTTTTATTCTTTTGTTGTATTTTAATTTTGAATATTTTTTCTCAGATTTTATTTTTACGTGATAGATATAGTTGTAGCTGCAATTGATTGATTGTATATTTTATATGTGATTTCAATTTGTTTTGACTTTAGTTAGGGTTTTAATTTTGAACTATAATGTTTAATTATATATACATATCTATATACAATAACTCTAATCAAATAAAGTCATATTAAAAAAAAAAAAAGCAAAACTATTCTCTTGGATTAAAAGAATATTAGAACGGGCTCAGTATGATCGGAAATAATTGAGTCAGATATGCTGAAAGCACGGACAGAGGTTGTCGATAATTTAAAAGAAAGTCGCATAAATTATTTTTGTTAGGGGAAACATAAAAAAAAACATTTCTGACTCAAATAGATCAAAGATTAATGTTTATGGGAGTGTCCTCATCATCCTTTGATGTTTTCAAATGCCTCAACAATACTCAGTTTGATTGCTCCATGTATTGTTTAAAGTACAGGAAAGTTTCGAGCACGTTGTCTCTAGGAAGCATACATGGTAATTCGTACGCTGAAAGGCTATGTTTCTTTTGCAAAGAAAAGACTGAAACGCTAAATCATTTTCTAGTCGAGTGTCCATTTATTTTAAAAATTCTCAGTAAATTGTCAAACATATTTTACTACAAATTTAAATTTATTTTATGTCCTAAAGAGTTTTCATATTTATATTTGGGTCCACATAGTAATGAAATTAATTTTATTACAACAAAGCACAGTTAATTATATTTAATTTCGTTCTACAAGATTAGTCCCTCCACATAATATTGTAAAGTATTTTAGTGATTTTTTATATATGTTAATTTAATGATGTAATTTTTTTATAATCAACCAATTTGATGGAAAATAAATTCTGAGATACCCAAAAAATGTATATTCTTTCTTTGTTTTAAATGTAAGGAGTTATTTTCTTGAATCCATGGTTGATATTATATATTCATGACGTCCATAATATATCCACGTTGATTATATTCACTTTTGCAGATGCCTCCATTACTAATTTCACAGCTCTTTCCACAGATTGTGAGTGACAAGGATAATTATTAAATTTAAAGGATGTTCTTTTGCTTTTACAAGATCTTCCTCATGCAAAAATGTAAATTGGAGGAACAGACAAATTTGACCATTCGATAAGATTTAAAACATGCCTAGAATTAAAGTTGATAGTGTTGAGTAGTTGAAAGTTTCTTTGTCTTTTAATATTCCTTCTTGCAAGCAAAACTTTTTGCAGGGCAAATATTCTTGTTTCCATTTCTTTATTGGTTAGGTCTGCTAGCAATATATTTTCAGGATGGGCAAAAAAGTACTCTTGAGTACTTTTTCAATTGAAGGGGCTAAATCTTCATCAATCTCTTGTAATGAAGGTACGGCGAATTGGTAATGTTTTGAGCTTTCAATGTTTGTATATCTAATGTAATTTCGTAAAAATATGTTTGATCTGAGCTGAAAGAATCCACTAAACTTTGATTTTAGTATTTTACTTATATATATATATATATATATATATATAAGTTACTTCAATGAGTGTGGATATTTTTATATATTATTTATAATTTAATTCAAAATTAGTTTTTTTGTGCCTATATGGTTCGACAGAATTGCATCCGACAGGATATAAACAAGCATACTAGCGTTAAAATTAGTCACTCGAACCTAGGATCTTATGAATGAGTTAGACCAAAACTGACCATCCCCTCTGGGGATTCGATCCGGCGCCCCCAACATTGAGGGTTGAACACGCCTGAACGCACAAGGCTATCGACCTCCCATTGATTAATTTCAACGTCAGAATGTGTATTGATATTTACACGAATGTAATTCCTTGAATTAAAGACTTTAAAGACTCACACAATTGAATGCTTTCATTTCCATGAACCATTCATGAATACATCTTATGTCAAATAGTATATTAGATAATCACAAATAGCAATGCACTGTAAGATCCTTCGAAAGGTACAAAAAGGACCATCAAATTACATATAATGAAGCATAAGGTTGAACTTCTGTCCCTTTATTTATATTATTACCCTACAAATATCCAATCACATCGTTTATTTATTTATTTTCCTTATTTATTATCCGAGGGAGGGGGGCATTATCGGAATCATTATTCTTATTTAGGACAACCAAGGTATGGCTACCGGTTAGGAAATGCCTTTTTCCAGTTCTTATGGATGCAAAATGTGTTATAATAATATTTTTACATATATAATATAAACTATTTAGCAACAAACAGAGTAAGGACACAGTCGTATTGAGTTCAGAGTACATAATCTTTTTCTTCAAAGATATTTTACCACAGTTCTTGAAAGATAAAAAAGTTATGGTCCAAAAACTTTTTTTTGGTCTTAGTTTCAACGGTGTTTTTAGTTATAAAATATATTTAAATTTACATTACAAGATTCTTCTTTCTTAAATAGAGATGAATAATATATAAAAAACAATGTCACCTGCATAAATACGAGTAATAAAATACATTTAGAAAGCAACTTACAAATAGTTGTCTCTATTAAGGAAGTTTTCATTCTTCCTGACGTGCATTTCTTCTCGAGTTTTTCTGATCATTATTGGGAAAATGACTTTTGGCTCCATTGATAGGATCCTTATTTTAATATTTCTACCAAGAATTGTGTAGATAACATATATTAATAGACATTCTAGTTAATATAGTAACCCATTCCCTATTTTGTTTACCATGTAATTGATATCTTCAACATTTAATATGCAAAGGCCCTGATCTATCCCATGTCAATTTCAAACAATTGAACCATGACATTATTGATGAAATCCTTATCATCCAACTATGGCATATGGCGTGGCATATGTGAAGGCTAACGCTATATGTCTTTTATAATGGTTAAACAATCCCTTTTGGGCATTTATCCTCTTTAATGTGTCACGATACAAGGGTGGAGTCCCAAAGTTGGTATTTTTTAGGCCCACCCACTTCATACTAATCCTATGTATTATAATTACCAGTTGTCCAGTAATATCATTTTTTTAAAGATTTGTATCATTATTCTCGATATGCAAATAAAATATAGTGTTAAATAAACTGTATACAAAATTACAAACAATAGAAAATAAAATCTTGAATGTTAAATAAACATATTTATACACATTGAAGTTCCTCATTGCTGTTCCGATTATTATGGTTATGATTAAATATCCGGTCATTTAAATCAATTTTGATTGGTTCTATCCGAAACAAAATATGCACCAGGCATTTCAGGGACACAAAAAATGTTTTTTTAATCAATTTCTTCAACTCTGAAGAACCATAAGACCACCTTGTATTTGAATGCCTTCGATGTAAAGAGTGAAATTTGAACATGTCTCACCAAATTGAGCATAATCTCTCTGTTGGGATTCAGCACGTTATTTCTAGGTTTTCCTTATTTAACTATAATAATATTTCAAGGCACACCATCACTTTAATGTTTTTACACATTTTATTAATAATTTCCCTCCGAAATCGACATTTTATTAAAACCATCTAAAGCTGAATATAGAAAATATATCGTATAGAAAAAAATTATACTCCACAACGAAGAATTTGATCGTAAAGAAGAGTCGCGGGTTTCCCACATTGAATCCAAAGTAACTTTGTTTGATATTAATAGGCTTGAAAAGCTACTGAGAAACAATATTTTACAAAATTGTTAATGTTCTTTCCCCACTTCCATGTATATACATAAAGTACATCGATTGCTTTCTTCTCCGTTTTCAAAATCTCTTTTTCCCACTCTCTCAATGTGGCTAGGGTTATCCATTATTCAAGTAAGTTATATCTGCATAACTCTTCTCATATATGACTTAAATATATGTGTGGTTTTATATGTGTATATTAAATGCGGTTATATTTATGTCAACTTGTTTTCTATCATAAGTTTATATGCTTGACATACCTTAACAGAGAGATGTTTTTATTATTAAAGTAATAGTGGATGCTACCCGGCATTGCCCGGGATTTGACGGAATGTCCACTTTGACCTAATATTTCCTTGTTTTCTCAAACTTACCGATGGAAAAATTGATCTCTATATGACTAAGTTTCTGAGGAGTTGCAGAGAACCGAAAATATAAATAACCGTTTTTATTACCTCCGCCGAAGGATGTATTGTTTTCACTGGCGTTGGTTTGTTGGTTGGTTGGTTGGTTTGTCAGCAATAACTCAAAAAGTGCGGAACGGATTCGGATGAAACTTAGTGGAGTTGTTGGAAATGCCAAAAGGAACAAGTGATTAAATTTTGGCATCTCTGAGTGCAGAATTAAGATGCAAATTGAGCTAAATACTAATAAATATTTCAAGTTAACCTACTCTACCAATAGATGTCGCTGTGCTGTGAAATTGGGTGCCGGGAGCGTCTTTCTCTCGAAATTTCCGTCGAGGGGAACCCTCCCCCGTCCCTCTACACCGCCCCAGTCGTGAAAAATCCGCCTCGGAAGGCTCATAAGGACCCCGTGACGGCGGAGGTTTACACTCTCTGAGTGTATACATCCCTCTAGTTAGTTATGTATTTGGAACAACCGCCAACTCCCAAAAATTATTTAACACCCAAAATCCTCCATATAAAGTTTGTCCAAATCTAGCACACCAATATCACGTAATCGTAGAAAACGGTTTTTTCCATAAAATAAACATATGGAAAAAGATTTTGGGGAATAAGCATAATAGTATTTTTATGTGTATTGTCTTAAAGGCACCTAAAATATAATATACTTTATTTGCTATGGTACTTAAGTAATAAAATCATTCTTTTGGGGCCCCTAAGGAAATAAATGAAATGTATTTTCATCCTTTTTGTGTGTGTTTCTTCTTTGTCAAGCGATATAAAAACTCTTATCACATTGAGTTTGTATATAATATATTTATTTTGTATTATTATCTGCGATTAAAATACCCATTTAAGTATCCATTCGCGTATAGGGTGCTCATCAGAATTAGGAGTTATATAGACAGGAGGAATAATTCAATACTTATGATCCGCTTTATATTTTAACGTCTTAAAGTACCTTTTTAAATATAAAATACCTCTTTTTTTTCTATATGGTTCGATAGAATTGCATCCGATAGGATATAAATAAGCATTATAGCTTAAAGTACCTTTTTAATATAAAATACCTCTTTAATCTCTAATATAAGTACACATATATATTTCTATTTTTCTATAAATAACCCCACCTAAAGCATTAAAGTAAAGTAGCGCATACAAGGAAAAAGTAAACAAAAAAATAGGCCAAAATTTTGGTTATTTTCTTTAACGTTAGATGTCGCTAGTCCATGAAATTACGTCACAATCCTATTTAAAATCGGTTTAAGGGGATTAAGTTTGATGATTTGAAATATATCAAGATAAAAAAACGTCTCCAAATATAAATAATAAAAGGACTTTGTTATTATTTTCAAAGAGCTCTAGCTTCAAAGCAGCGCCCCTTACGGACTATAGAAGAACTAAAATTTTGACCAATTCCTTTTGGAAACAAAGGAATAATTTTATTTTTATGCATGCGCTACTTTACTTTAAAGCTTTACCCCCACCCTGTAAAGAAAAACTGTGATATTAAAGCGAAGGATATAAAAACAATCAAGAGGGATGCTTCCAAACATGAAATGCAATTTATTTAAGTATTTGCAAAAACAAAGCCTATAAAAACATTCTTAATAGCTCTTAAACTTGAATGTAATGACTTGCGTTGGAGTGTCTCGTGTTGGTTATTGGAGGTTGTAATAGTTTTATGGGGGAGCACATGTCTTAGAACAAATAACATGTCAAATGATTGGCGTTTTTCCTTTAAAAGTGTGACCCGTCACTTAGAGCTGTAATTTCCATTTTACGGAGATGATTCATTTGGAGTTTATCCATTAATTCATGAATATGGGTTATTTGCCTATTAGTTAGATGGTATTGCATCCGTGTGGATATGAGTAAAAGTATTATAATATTAAAATACAACAATCGAATCAAGACTCTTTTCGATGATGTAGGATTGATTTTCCCCTCTCGGAAGTCGTACCTGCACTCTCAACATTGAGAGACGAGGACGCTTTAACTAATTAAAGCCGGACTCTTGGAGCTATACCATCAACTTAATGACTTACATGTCTCTATTGGTCCTTGCTCAAATGCACCCTCCGGAAGAAAATATTTGCTCCAAATTCGCTGTTTTAATAAAACACTATTGTGCTTATTCTTAATGAGTTTTTTGTTGATTCTTTGAGTTTTGGTTTATGAGTTCTTATGTTCTATTGAATCATGGTTTTATTAAATTATTATGTTTGACAAAAAACTTACATAGAGAAAATTTTTATGTGTGGATATATTCTTTTTTTAGGGAAAAATACATAATTACCTCCGCCGAAGGAGGTATTGTTTCACTGGCGTTGGTTGTGTTTGTCAGCAGGATAACTCAAAAAGTACGAACGGATTCGGATGAAACTTTGTGAGTTGTTGGAAATACCAAAAGGATCAAATGATTAAATTTTGGCATCTTTGAGTGCAGAATTAAGATGCAAAATGAGCTAAATACTAATAAATATTTTCAAGTTAACCTACTCTGCCAATAGATGTCGCTGTGCTGTAAATCGGGTGCCGGGAGCGTCTTCTCTCAAAATTTCCGTCGAGGGGAACCTTTCCCCGCCCCTCTACGCCGCCCCAGTCGTGAAAAATCCGCCTCGGAAGGCTCATAAGACCCCGTGACGGCGGAGGTTTACACTCTCTGATGTGTCTCTAATATATTTCACAAAAATTTATATTACAATTAAATTTATATATATGAGTAATGTAATCGTTGGGATCAAAACATGAAACAGGTAAATACAAAAAAGGATTTAAGAAGTATAATAAAAATGAGGTAGTAATTATGATAAATAAACACACGAAGAAGGTGCCTAGGGAAATATAAGAGGTGTGAAGCTCCATCAACTCATCTCTCGAACCCAGCACCATCGTGGGGATGTTTCTTTATGAAACGTTACTTTACAATTTTTTTGTTTTGTTTTTAATATACAAGATTTAATAAAAAATGGAAACAGTAAACAAATAATGTTTTGTTTGCAAATTATTTATCTAGCATAAAAAACGGTCTTATAATCAAAAACATAAATTTAACATTTTTTGTGACTTTAATATAATTCATCATGTGTTTAATCAAAGAATAGTTAGCAGGAAATATTTTATTATTATTCGACTGTTCATTTTTATGATATGTACAACTTAATACATAAAACCTAAGATGAAAAATAGTGAATATTTTAATTAACAAATTTATCTTAGGGTTGAACTAAAATCTCAATTTTCAAACAATAAAATATAATTCAAAAATCTCATAAGACATATGTTTAAAATGTATTTAGCCTAGAGAAGGATAGTATTAATTTGCTTCGAAGCCACAGTCCATGAGTCAAACAAAGGGGAGGGATCTTCAGGCCAGGGAAGCATACCTTGCAAGCTGCCGATAGGAGTACTGGCCTAATATCCGACGATTGCAAAGGGTCTCCTTCATAATTAGAGCTTTGGAGTTCAAGATTGCGAAGTTTATCGCTTTTTCTCGTGGGGGGGGGGGGGGTCCATTTTCTGTCCAAATAAGATAACGGCTTTCCGGAATTGGCCGATCTCTTTTTCTGCTCATTGCAAAACAACTGTACATTAAGCAAGACTCGATCTCACCCAGATCTATTGGTTCCTCCAAAATATAGTCCATATTTTTTATAGCACAAGTTATCCTTCCTATGTTCAGATAACATATATTTTTAAGTTCATAGCAAAGAAGATTCATGTACTAAATATAATAGGTAACACACATCAAGTTTTAAATATATATCAGCTATTGACGTCCCCCCTTCTGTCTCGATTTATATCCGGTGGAGTTCTATGAAATAGGACTCTAAAAAAATAGTTTTTTGCCTACTTCTCACATGGGGTCTAAAATCTTATACAAAATGAAAATATCGTTATTGCTTCAAATAGGGTCACGTAGGTGATTCATGTTTAAACGAGAGAAGTGGCAAAAATGTATAGTTATTAGTATAACATAGGACCGGGAAGTTAATAAATATTCATTAAGTACTTTAAGAATGAAGTGGAGTTTATTAAATTATACATTTTGACAGAGAAATATTGTTTAATTTAAGATGAAAGACGTTGCACCTCAATTACACTAGAAATACCCGCATTATGAGCCTCCACAAAAATAAGATAATCAGGTAAAAAGACTCCTTGTCCATTTTGGTAGTACATTAATGTGAAACCTACATGATACTAAACTATGAATATAACTTACAGCTCAGTAAACGTATATGTGTTTAAAAGCCTTGAAAAAATACAATTTTTCATAATGATTTGTGATGTTTGTATGAGTATCTTGGATGAATAAAAGGAAGGAAACAAGGAATTACACAGAAATGACAATTTTTTTTCTTTCATCAAATCTTATTAACATGAAGTTATTGTGTATAAAAAATACATAAATAGACAGTATAATCTAAAATTAAAACTTCGTAAAAGATTAAAACAGTTTTACATTTTTAACATCAAATAAAAACTGAATGCACTACAATAACAAATAATAGGTATTATTAAGATTTCTATATTTTTCATTATTTTTTAAAAAGCTTGCTTTTGATTGTTGAAGTACTTAATTTCATTCGTGGCGACGGTCCAGGAGTTGTCCAGAGAGCATTTTTTTTCTAACCATAAGACATAATCAGGGCTTTTGGAATTTGAGAAAAAAAACATGCTCTATATGCCCAGATATATGCGGAAAAAATGACTAAATATGCGATAAATTATGCTGGTTAAATGAGCAAAAAAAAAAACCTTTATATGTAAAAAGAATGTTATTTCGAAATAAATAAAAATTATGTCTTGTAATCATTGTTCATGAAGAGTGAGCAATCTTTTACATGCCTCTCTGTCAGTCTGGTTCGCTGGTCAGACAAAAGAGACTTAGTTTGGAGAAGACCCTTTCGCAGTCCACAGAGGTAATTGGAGCGCACGAGGAAAAGGACGGCAATTTGGGATCATCTTTGAGCTCCAATGTATCATAATTCTGGAGTAGAATTAATCATATATATATATATATATATATTAGGGCTGTTCTTATTTTTCAAATGTTTGAAATGTTAGCATCATTGTGAATTTTCTGTTTCTTGGTGATAAAAGAAGACGACATACAAAGTTTGAACAAAATCGGTAAACATGTATGTTGGTCTTCTAAAAATCGCTATACTTTAAGAGAAATAAGCAATACGTACTCTCCCAAAAAAGTTGATCTTTTGATATGAGAATATAAATTACCGCTTGGTAACCACTGTTACCTGGATAGAAAGGGAAGAAAAAAAGAGAAGCGAGAGAGTATTTTGCTTCACTTCTCTTGCTTCTCTTTTTTTTTTTCAAAAATACGTCTGGTAGTAAATTAATTTCCTTTAAATTAAGATAATAATTATTGAAGTCTGTAACGACCACCATTCAAGAAATTACGGAAAACTATAGTTTAACTAAATTTTTAAAACTTTGACCTCGTTGCGCGACCCCGTAATGTTGACCGATTTGTTCAAACTTTGTATGTCGTCTTCTTTTATCACCAAGAAACAGAAAATCCACAATGTTGCTAACATTTAAAACATTAAAAAATAAGAACAGCTCTAATATATATACAGGAACGGAGTGGGAACAATTATCCACCGGGGACAATTATGCCCTTGCCGGCCTTATACAGGCCCAAATATACCATTGGGAGGCTGTCAACGGCCGTTTATGTTTCTTGAGGCCAGCAGCCCACCGGGACTAGTCCCAGTACTCCCGGTGGCCCTCCGCCCCTGTATGTATATATATCTTCAAAATTGTTCAAATATGCGATAAATATGCAGGAAAAGGCAAATATGCGTTATATGCGTTAAAAGGTCGTTTATGCCCAGAAAGTATATTTACCAGATTCCTACAGCCCTGGACATAATATAGACGAAACGTAAACGTAAGCAACTGAGAAACAATAATCTGCAG
>CP045903.1:18078531-18096408 GCA_013387185.1 Caligus rogercresseyi | reverse complement strand
ACGTCGTCACTTTTTTGGAATTCTTTTCTAAAAAAAGTGTTTTCACTTTTTTTAGAAATTGTTATCTAAAAAAACGTCGTCACTTTTTTTTGAAATTATTTTCTAAAAAAAACGTCGTCACTTTCTTTGGAAATTATTTTTTAAAAAAAAATCAAATTAGTTCGAATTCGTTATTTTTTTTTAACGAATATTCGAATGTCATTTTGAGCAATTTTGACAGCCCTTATATTATATAGATTCCAAATAAATATATCAAAAAAATATTTATAGCTTATTGTAAAAAAGTGGACAAAAAACCAAAATATTTATTTTTAAGTACATGGGGTGTGTATCTATGAAGTAGGTCGTGTGGGAAGTGTATAATAAATTTTACAGCCTCAATAGCGGCGGTAATAAGTAAACCTCCTTTTAGCCTACCAAAAAAAACATTTAAATTAAAAAATTAGCTTCTTCACCATTACAAATAAAAATGTTGAGGTTTTTACTCCTACTTCTCCCACTCCAGGGATCAGATAAGACGTATTTGAAACAGAGTTTCGCCTGATTTTAATGAGCTGGGTGTGTGTGTATGATAGGTTGCTTATATTTACATATTTAGAGATATATATTAAAAAATGATATATTTTTAATTATACAAAGTGAGGCTCTTTCTAACAAAAATTAATTATGAACGAAGAATAAAAATTTAAATATTTCAAAAAGTTTATATTTCTTGACATTGCTTAAAGATGAATAAAATTTGTATAGTGATGATTCTTATTTGATTATATTGGATAAGTTTGATTTACTTTAACTTTGAGCATTTTAATTTATCAAAATATATGTAAAAAAAAACATATTAGGCAAGGATAAACATTAAAATCGTATATCTGCAGACACTATAAGTATATAAATGTACTTGGCGCTGGAATTTAGTGAATATTATAGAAGACATTGATTTTAATATGATAAGGAAGAGGTATTAAGTGCCTTCAATTGATATTAAAGTTATAAAGACCGGCTCTTAACAACAAAACAATCACCTATGAACAACTCCAGCAATAATATTTGTACCTTATATATAAAAATTATGCCTGAAAAATGGAAAACATGAAAAAATACAATTATATAAATGGTATGTATAAATAAATCTCAATAAGTCCACTATTTAATTAGCATAAAAACTTGACCCAATGATAATGGCTATTAAAGTATAACCTTATACTACGGTTATTGATAGATACTTTATATTGGTATGTAGTATCATAAATATTTGAAATATCATTCTTATATTTTATTTTTCCTTGCGAAAAGTTTAATATAATTATAGTTTAGTATATTTTTCTACTTACAATGAGATACTTGATACCAAATTTCATTTACATAATAAAAAACTGCTAAATGTATTTAAAAAAAGAAAATTAATCATCATCTTGGTTGTCCATGTTCTTCATATCAAACACTTTGTTTTTCATATACTTTATTTGATGATAAATGGATATAAAAACGATAAGGCTTTTTAGTCAATACATTGAATACGAAATACTGTCTGTAAAGATTGTAAAATCAAAATAAGTATTAGCACATTTGGGATTAAACTGAGGGATCAGTGGTTGAGCCTTTTTTATTGAATAATAAAGTATTAAAATATGGTATGACTTGTCAAAATGGCAAGGATTATAGAAAGTAAACATATTTGTAAAGCGGAAACTATTTAGTAGGACTTAGAAGTCTTTCTGAAAGCTAAATAATTTAAAATTCTAAAGCCTAAATATTATTTATGATGTTAGCTGTCGTTTGTAGGATTTTTTAAAAGAGGACGGAGATTAAGGTTTCATGTTTTGATGTGCCGATTTGGGTCGATAGAATTGTACCCGACTGGATATAAATAAGCATATAGCATTAAAATTAGTCTATCGAACCTAGGTCTTATCAATGAGGTAGACCAAAAATGACCTTCCCCTCTCGGGATTCGAACCTGACCTCTCAACATTGAGAGTTGAATATGCTTCAACTCATTTACTCCTTCAAACTATCAAATCATTTCTAAGATGGCTGCCATTTTGTGATGATATGCAAAAAAAAATTGGGCCTATATATGGTTCCATAGAATTGCATCCGTTGGATATAAATAAGCATCATAGCATTAAAATTAGTCACTCGAACCTAGGACCTTATCATTGAGGTAGACCATAAGATGAAATCCCTCTCGGATTTCGAACCTGCGCCCCCAACATTGTTAGTTGAACAAGCCGTAACGCACACGGCTATGGCACTCCATTTTTTTGCCTATATGGTTAGACATAATTCCATCCGACTGGATATAAATAAGCATTATAGCATTAAAAGATTGTTTCCTTTTTTGTATCATTCTGTTACTTTAAGTTTGTTATATTATTGGTACCGCTGAAGCTAGCGTCATATGAAATACATAATATAGAGTCTTACTCGTGAATAACAGCTTTCAGTAGGCACTAAGGGTCTTCATATAATCATTTTCCAAATAATCTTGCATATATAAATAACATATTTGTATATTTATTGTTTACAAGCCATAGAGCCAGGCCGTAGACAAAACTCTTGTCAAAATGTATCATATGACAATACTTGTGCTGTAAATATTCAAATGAAATAAGGATTTAAATTCAGTTATTATTATTTTTATATATATATTATGCAAAGCCTTTGTATTAGTTATTCATGCTGCCACATCAGGCATTTTGCATTATGCAAGAAAGTGACATTTGCGTGGCATCTGACAAAGATTGATGAATGTTCGAAATAACGAAATCTTTAAATGTATTTTTAATTTAATTAAAATGATTATATAGCAATTGCTCAAAGCAATGATCATAAAGGCAGTTTATCACACCTAAAATATATACAATTAACCTACGAAATACCACACATTAATAAAGAAAAACGAACATAAATGTATAGCACTACTAAAACAGTTAAGATTAACACAATATACGAACAAGAACTTTTAAAAATCTAACCTTTTGTTTAATAAAATCGTATATTAAACTAGAGGCATATATACACTCAGAGAGTGCAAACCTCCGCCGTCACGGGGTCCTTATGAGCCTTCCGAGGCGGATTTTTTCACGACTAGGGCGGCGTAGAGGGAACGGGGGGGGGGGTCCCCTCGACGGAAATTCCGAGAGGAAGACGCTCCCGGCACCCAATTTCACAGCACAGCGACATCTATTGGTAGAGTAGGCTAACTTGAAATATTTATTAGTATTTAGCTCATTTTGTATCTTAAAGAAGCACTCAGAGATACCAAAATTTAATCACTTGTTCCTTTTGGCATTTCCAACAACTCCACAAAGTTTCATCCGAATCCGTTCAGTACTTTTTGAGTTATCCTGCTGACGAACAAACCAATCAACCAACCAACAAACTAACAAACCAACGCCAGTGAAAAAAATACCTCCTTTGGCGGAGGTAATACAATTAAGTCTAGTGAAATGCAGATATGTACCTGGTGGCTCATAATGTAGTTTATTCAAGTGTAAATATAATTAATGAAAAACGGTTTATTTACTAACTCCTAAATATTCTTCAGCTCATAAAAACTGGATCATGCCACTTGAAGTATTTAGGCTATATAACTTTTGCGGGTTCACAATGGACGAATCTGCTACGTTCGTTTATCCATAAGCATTGTTTTGGAAAATATACCATCAATGCAAAATATATGCGAGAAAATTAATTCTCAAGAGAGTATTTCACCATATACATAGGGGGTATTATAGAACCTAATATTAGATATCAAAAATTTATCCCCCGCGAAAATAAGAAACTAATGATCGTAGAAAAATGGATTTAATATGACCCCCCCCCCCCCCCCCATGTGTTCAAAGGTTTTGTTATAAAGGAAACCTTTTTTGTTATTACTTATTTTAAACAAAATTCTTTTTACAAATTTTAGTTATGATCAATTTATGAGTTTGTTATTTCTGCAAATTTTCATCAATAATACTTAGTTCCAATAAATGAACATAAGTGCGACGCACCAACCATTTTTTAAATAACAGCTCCTACTATAGTAAAATACGTTTACTTTCACATCTTAACTTTCATACAGTAACTCCCTCACATGTTGAGAATATAAATCTATGACGTTAATTATATCTGTAAGCTTTTGCTGATAAAATATAAACGAAAAATATTTCTCAACCGAGCATCTAGTCATTGTAAAGGTAACTTGTTATTTAAAACTTAATTCTGATTTCTTAAAATTATATTTTTAGAACCCCACCATGAATACATTGATCACGTATCACCAATAAGTGGCATACGGAAAATCAAGCGAAAGTATTTCACCATATACATATCACTACTCCATTTCGAACAAATATTAAATTATCAAAAATATCCAATTCTCTGTTTGATCCGTTTTGACAACAACTCATATAACATATTATAAACTTTGCATACCCTTTATTAATTTGCAATATAATGGCCTACTTCTTATTCACTTCAATCAAAATTTTAATAATATATATAAATATCTTTGACAGATCCCTCGATAACTCAACTTTAATTGAGTAAGTATCAAAGACAAATTATTCGTTTTATGAATGATCTCTGGATCTTCAGCTCAACCATTCATTACTCTTATTAGTTTAAATGACAAATGAAATATAGTTAATTAATTCAGTAATTGATATGTACATATATTTATATATATATATCTTTACTTTTTCGTTATGATATCTCTTTTGAATGCATTTTATAATTGTATTTTAATTGAATGCATAAATGTATCTGTATTATATTAGACAAATTATGATTTTTTTCATATTTGATTTTTCAAATTTAGTTATAATAACATTATTATTTTTGTCAACATTTTTTCAAGCAGAAGTATTATTTCAGTAATAATATTATAATTTGTATATATAATTATTTTAATATTTTCCTGTGATTTATATAAGCTTTATTCTAGCGGCTGCGGCAAGATACGCGGCGTTGGACCTCAAGATCCCCTCTGTCACCGATGGAAAGTGGAGTTGGGCTGGTGATCTAATTCGCTACTTCCCTTCGTGTTCCTGCCTTATGGAAAAATTATTAAAAAACTTTTACGCCAATTCAAGGATTTAAAATAGACCGTTTTTATCGTTAATTTATGTTTGTTTTAGATTGTCAAGTTGTTTAATTATAATTGTATTGTAGTGTTCGTTCATATTTGATGTTAAAATTTTAAACTAAAATGTTTAATTATGTTTTTACGCATTAACATCTTTTTATATACATTCTGTTTTTTATGCTTGGATATATTTTTATGAACTGTGAATTTAAAAAAAACTTTATTTGACAAATATTTATATATGTGTAAGTCATATTTTTTATCCAAAAATGCTTAATACCTTAACATTTTTTCTGTCATAAAAGTGTGTATTCAAAGTATGTCTCATCAATACCATTTAATTAAAAAATAAACTAAATACTATAGATAAATAACGAAAAATATTCTTAAAAGATATGTAGACCTAAACCAAAAATAACATATTAATCTAATTATATTCTTCTTTTTGAGTAAGCTATATGGACTAGTTTTTCATATTAAAATAAATCAGTTCTTTAGCCTATCATTGACCAATCTGTTAGAAATACCTCACTTAAAAGTAACAATAGTATTTTTATATTCATATGTGTATGTGCTTCTTACGAAATTTAATGAAGACGGAGAAATGTATAATTTTTTCTTCTAAGACTCTCACATGATTACAGTTTCGAAACCTCAATCAACAATTATTTAGAAAGATTCACCTAACAACTTCATTAAACATGTTTTTCATTCCTTCCTCCTGGGAGGTTTAAAACAATATGATATCTTATTTACCATAGTATATATATACTATATGTACGAATGGAGTTAAGATATCTTCTTGTGACTCGAGAAGGAACAAGGGGGTTAAACATCAGATAACCCAAGATGATGGTTCTGAGTATACATAGGGTTTGTGACTATCATATATTTTTTACCCTTCCATCCCCTTCCTTGGTTTTTAACGATTTAATTAAAAAACCACAAACAAACAGTGGTCATTAGTGCCGGCTTCTTTTTTACTTGTTTTCTTCCTTCTTCTTAAATATCATGTCAAATACGAAGGTTTTCATCTCTGCCGAAATCTCTTGCATGTGAGAATGCTCCCGTTATTTAGGGTCCTTGCTCTTATCCCTCCAATCAAAAATAGTAATAATAATTAATGTAAGGAAACGGAGGCATATTTTTTAATCGTGTGAAGTGTAATCGTCTTTATTTTCCCCAAGAAACTCCTAGCACTTCGGCTAGTCAGGGATGTCAGGAATTTAAAAAAAGTAATACATGTAAAAATGTATATAAAACTATATAAATTGAAACAAATACTAAAATATAAATATTTTGTTAAAATTAAATATGTTTATTAAAGTGTGTTTTTATGAATGTACAATTACTCCAAATAATTATTCAGGCAATATCCGAGCATACAATAGGTTTAGCCAATCTTTACAAGCGGCGTAAAAACTATTAGGTTTTAATACATTAAAGGATATTATTTCTTATTTTGATTATAATGGACAGAGGACCCTAGAAAAAAAAGGGCTTTGTCTATAACCTAGAAGAATGAAATAAATAAAATTATATTATAAAAAAAAATATATATATATGAATGTAATGAAGGGATAAAAGTATATATTTTAAAGATAAAACGAGGCATGCCACATTCATATTTTAAATGCAAGGAAGGAAGTAAACACAAAGCACTTAGTTGAAGAGTGCAACTATCAAAATTCAATTAAAACCTTTAAAGAGAGAAGGAAAGATAAAATAAGCATTGCTTTTATTGTCGGAAAAGCAATTTTAAATGTAAATAAACATTAGTTGAAAAACGTACATGCTTTTGAAGGCACACATGAAGCATTGTTTGTTGTTTAAAGTATGGTAAGAGGTTGTATATTAGAATACAATAGCAGAAAATGTAGAGACAAATATATATATATGAGAGAACTATCATTGTAAACTTTTTAATAGTTGAACATATGAGTTGGCTTCGCTCGTTTTTTTTCTTCATTAGTTATCATTAATTATACAACTAAAATACTACTCATCTCATTTTAAAGAATAAATATTGTATCACCTTTTATACTTTTAAATAGAGAGGCAGAGAGTGCAAACCTCCGCCGTCACGGGGTCCTTATGAGCCTTCCGAGGCAAATTTTTCACGACTGGGGCGGCCGTAGAGGGACGGGGGAGGGTTCCCCTCGACGGAAATTCGAGAGGAAGACGCTCCCGTCACCGATTTCACAGCACAGCGACATCTATGGTAGAGTAGGCTAACTTGAAATATTTATTAGTATTTAGCTCATTTGGCATCTAAAGAAGCACTCAGAGATGCCAAAATTTAATCACTTGTTCCTTTTGGCATTTTCAACAATTCTACAAAGTTTCATCGAATCCGTTCTGTACTTTTTGATTATCCTGCTGACAAACAAACCAACCAACAAACCAACGCCAGTGAAAACAATACCTCCTTCGGCGGAGGTAAGAATCAGCTTTATCCCTAGAATTGAAACAATTGCTGCATTTGATAAAATATTTATTAATTATATTGGAAGTCGCAAACAAAATTTATTAACATAGAACATAATTTAAGATTGGTTTTCAATACAGCTTCAAATCTCTTCACGATGTAGGCAGATACCTCCTCAGACAAAAGGCCCAGCCTAAAGGAACTTCATCTTCAGAATATCCACTCATGATACGGACCCTCCTCTCCAGAAATAACATGATCAATACGTCCATGGACTCATATATGTGGCCAAATGTCCTTATGCAAAAAAAAACCATTGCAATCATGTCAAAGGCAAAGTCCTTTCTTGTGGACACTTGTTTGAGCACTCTCTTTGATTTCATGGGACCCAAATCCTTTGAAAGAAGCTGCAAATACACTGTCTGGTCGATCTTCACGCCCTCTACCCATGAGGCATGATGATGATTCATGCTTTTGAATTTACAGTTACATAAATTATCTATCTACCATATATTGCCTCTATTGTCCTTATTAAGTTGCATTTAAGAGAATATAAATGAGCATTATAACAATAAAATTACTTAATCGAACCTAATTCATTTATATATATTTTTAATTTTAACAAAAAATATATATATATAATCATAATAATAATCGTCATTTTTTGTTTAAAAGACATACTTTATTTATGTTTTTTTCATTTCCACAATTACAGAGTCATAGGGACTTAGAAACACATTAAAACAATACAACTAGAGGACTCAGAGAGTGCAAACCTCCGCCGATCCCCACCAAATGAATCACTTGGTCTTTTTGTCATTTGCCAATAGATGTCGCTGTGCTGTGCTCTCCTCTTGAGAGCACAGCACAGCGACATCTATTGTCAGAGTAGGCTAACTTGAAATATTTATTAGAATTTAGCTCATTTTGCATCATAAAGAAGCACTCAGAGATGCCAAAATTTAAACACTTGTTCCTTTTAGCATTTCCAACAACTCCACAAAGTTTCATATAAATCCGTTCCGCACTTTTTGAGTTATCCTGCTGAAAACCAACCAACCAACAAATCAAGGCCACTGAAAACAATACCTCCTTCGGCGAAGGTAATTATAGGCACATTTAATTACATTTATTACATATGAATATTACTATGATTAATGATTGAGCTTTGCACGGCGAAGGTGTCGAAACTACTGCTGTAGATCACGTCGGATTGGTGGGCAGGGGATCTGCTCGTCAATGATGAAAAGAGAGTAACGTCGGATCACTTTATGAGCGTGAGGTGGAACCGTAGATGACCACGTGTGAGCGTTCAGGAGCTTTTATCATGCTGTAGGGGCTTTTCTTGGAGAAGTCTTCCTCGTTGTCTTTATTGACAGCGTTAACAATTAATCAATATAGGCCATAATTATAACAAAGTTTCTTATAGAAGCAAACAAGGGTGGCATTTTTGATAAATTTTATAATATCGAACAAAACGTGAAATATAATAATTGAATTGAATTACTATAAAGAAATCTTATTATAATTGGACAAACACAGTAAAAAAATTAAAAGGGCGAATATAAATTTTAAAAGTCTAAAACATTATTTATGTCCATCAAGCGGGTGGGGGTTGTGTTTTAATATTACACGTGTATACAATTTTATGATTGGTAAAATCCGTTGAAGATCTTGTTCCGTTTTTAGTTTATATATGACATGTTGAGCTTTTACGATTATTGCATCAATTTTATCTTTGGAGGACGTAGTGAGGAAATCTTGTTTCCAATATGCATATTGAAACCGATTTCTATAACTTTGATGATTTCTTGTGGATCCCGCTAATTTGTGACGTTCCATAAAAATGTGGCCCGTCGTTTCGTTTGAGCGATGACAGAAGCACATTCGCGAGAGCGTCTTTAAAACATTGGATGAAATCTCCAGAGTTCCCCTCAAAATTATGTACTTAAACCATCGCACATTAAATGTTAAGAACTTGTTTTTTTAATATATTTATGCTTTATGAGAAAGCACATTAATATTTAGTCGCTGCAAATATGCAATAAATGGAGTTAAAATAGGAGAGAATGCATGCATTTTCTATGAAACGATGTTGTGTTATAATTTCATTCGAAAAGGCAATAGGGGGCGGTCAATTAAGTATACATTGCCGAATCTAGCAGAGTAAATTTCTCAGCCAGCTTATTAATTAAACAATTGTCCATTGTTACATCAGCAGCGATATCTACGTTACGTGTTGCAATGTAAATCGTTCAAGCAGCCCCTCGTCGGCATCTCCCACTGCAAAGATAATTCAAATCTTTTTACGATATCTGCAGCACTGCAGTTTTTAATCCGTACGGAGTAAGGTCACTATGAAATTAAAATGTTGTTTAGGCCGCAATAAGGAGTAAGATGTACATATTGACTTTTGATAAATTCATGCAGGTGGAGTTTCCAAAATTCATCGATCTTCCCCAATTTCCTCACCAATAAAAATTCAATGACTACCACAAAAATACAAAATCCATAACTCCAAGACCACCATAGCTAAAGGAGTTGATAACTCTCTTATAGGATATATTCCTTTTCTTTCCTAATCTCAAAAACACGTCCTCAACTGATAATATTTCCCGTAGCTGTGATGACGTCAAAGGAAATAATAATCATCATTATAAATACATATGTTTCAGCCTATAAAGGAGATATAAGTCCTTCATTCACTGTTTTGACATTGCCTAAGTCACACAAATATATTATATGCCAAGCTAAATTCAAAATATGCAATTTTTATATGCAAATCTCTTTATATTTATAAATTGCATGTGAACATATTAACTGTACTTACTAGAAAACGGTGAAGTCAATTTGACTGTTGACTTATAACTTAAATGTCAGTGATCCGATATGCTTCAATTTTTATGACTTTTAATCAATTAATTATTTGATATAAGATAAAAAATCTTTCTTTTGTGAAATAATTAAAATTCATAAAATTTGAAGTATAATTGTATTACTGTTATTTAAGCTATTAGCTTCTAAAGTCGAAAAAAAGTCCAATTGACTTCATCCGTCTTTCTAGTGTCAACCAAATAAAATGAGGAAAGTAAATTATGTGTCTTACTCAACAATTTTATCTAAATATCAACAGGAAATTAAACGTCAGGTACTTTCTTACCTTCTCGTCGTAAATTGTAAAAAAAAAACATGACAACCAATGCATCCGATTTCATGTAATTGAAAATGGAATGGAGGAAAGTGCCCATGTATCAGTAAAGAATTTCGCGAGAAGAAAAAATAAGTTGTTTTTATTTTTTCAGTAAATTAAAGTGAACCCCCGGTCAAAATGTACCAAAAAAATATAATAGCTTTATCATACTTTGACAAAGCAATTTTAAACAAATTATTTAAAGCAGTGTACATTAGGGGGTAATATAGAAACTTAATATTAAGATATCAAAATTTCACCCCTCGCGAAAGTTGCGTCATAAGAAACTAAATGATCGTAGAAAAATGGATTTTGGTTTGAAACAATTTGACAAACTCTTTAAATATATATATAATTCTGGGCTCAGCTGTTTTTTTTTGCCTATATGGTTCGATAGAATTGCAGTATCCGAATGGATATAAATAAGCATTATAGCATTTGTTTTATATATAAAGGTCCTGATCAAACCAAAATAAATTTTATTGTCGCAAAAATTCAAAATCTTCTTTACAAACTTAGAAGCACTAAAACCCCCCTATCAAAAATGTTTTTAATTTTGTGAATAGATTATTTGATGAACTCTAGTTTTAGTTGTTAAAATGTCACAATTTATTTTCATGTACCTCAGATTTGGTTGTAACGTTAATATCATATTAGTTTAATACAGGCTTGTGAACGGAACGCAAAATGAACGGCGTTCAGCTGAACGCACGTTCAATGAACGGAACGCTGAACGGAACGCAACTTTTTTTTAACGCTGAACGTTGAACGCAAAAAAAAAAGAGTTTTGCGTTCAGCGTTCAATTTTCCAAACATTTCTTGGACTTTTTCGGAAAAACGTCATCACTACGCAGTACTTTTTTGGGAAATTCTTTTCTAAAAAAAAACCGTCATCACTACGCAGTACTTTTTTCGGGAATTCTTTTTTAAATATTTGAACGCTGAACGCTAACGGAACACTGAACGCAAAACATTGAACGGAACGCTAATTTTTTTGAACGCTGAACGGAACGCTGAACACAAAAAAAGCTGAACGCTCACAAGCCTGGTTTAATATAAATGTTGTACGGGTGTACAAAAAATAAAATAATAAGCATTATAGCATTGAAATTAGTCTATCGAACCTAGGATCTTGTCAATGAGGAGGTAGACCAAAAATGATCATCCCCTCTCGGGAGTATTCGAACCTACGCCCCCAACATTGTGAATTGAACACGCCTTAACAAGCACGGCTATTGCACCCCTTTTATTTTCAAATTTTTATTCCAATTATTATTTTCCTTTTTTTTGGGGGGGGGGGGGGGTAAGGGGGGGTCAAACCATAGACATATAAAGATATAGAGAGCTGATTCCCTTCAATAGCAGATAAACATCATCGTTCAGCTGTATTCTGTGTGTTCAAAATAAACAAAGTATTTGTACTACGTCATCGTAAGCTGATCATAGAGATAGATTCTATCTCTATGATCAGCTTACGATGTCGTACTACATATTACTTTGTTATATTTGACACAAAAGTACAGATGAAGGAATAAGCTCTCTTTAACTTTTACTCTATGCTCCAATAGCAGAGAAACATCGTTCAGTTGTATTCTTGACACAATGACGTATTTCTCTAAAGCATCCAAAAGCTCTCCATGTCTTCATATCTATGGGTCAAACTCAAAGATATAGATAATACAAGATGCGCAGAACGCAATGTTTGATTCCTCTGATTAGAAAAGAAAACTGAAAAGTCACAGATGACGTCACAGTAGCTATTTGTTATTAATAAAATCAAAAGTACATTAAAAACAGTGATTAATTTCAATTTCGGGGACAAAGGTGGTTCTGGTGGACCACTTGGTTGAAGCCCGGGAGCTCTCCGGCGGAAGCGGAGCTGCAGAGGACAGCCACGTGCTCCGGAGCTCCTAGATGCGTGCGGGTACCAGCCAAAGGCCTCAGAGTCCCGTGCGGTGTTCAGGACTTCCACTTCCTCCTGATGCTGAAGCTGTGCGTCCCCAGGTGGCTCGTGCGGGAGGGAGCCTCCGGACGTTATTCCTTGAGAGCCTTTACGTTCTATAGCTTGTGTTGTCCTAGAGGTATTAGATGTACTAGGCAAATCGTAGCTGTGATGACGTCACATTTTTATTGGAAAAACTTCTTGTTTACATGAGTTCTGCCCCCCCCCCACCCTGGGTCAAACCAAAATCCATTTTTCAACGATCATTTAGTTCTTATGACGCAACTTTCGCAAGGGGGGGGGGGTGAAATTTTTGTATCTTAATATTAGGTTTCTATAATACCCCCTAGTGACCATGGATGCCCAATGTGGCTTACAATTTAAACACTTTTAACATATAGACTCAACTAGAGTTGACATGACGTGACTTATTAAATCGAACCTGTTTAAAGCAGATTTGCATGGACATGTTTATGTAAAAAATATCTTATTGATTATTATTTATGAAGTTGTGCTAATATTTTTTATTTATATAGAAATGTAATAAAACAAGAATGGTAAGAAATATATATTATGATGTATAATTCATAATAAATGTCACCATTTTAGGCTCTATTATGTCATTAAGGCACTTGAACATGTTAGGCACAAAATAATAAAGATTTACAGAAAGAAAATGTTATATAATTTAATATTTTTATTGTTTACATGTAACAATATTCAGCTATCTTCAATTTTATTATAATTACATCCGCGAAGGAGGTATGTTTTCACTGGCGTTGGTTGTTGGTTTGTCAGCAGGATATCTCAAAAAGTACTGAACGGATTTGAATGAAACTTTGTGGAGTTGTTGGAAATGCCAAAAGGAACATGTGATTAAATTTGGCATCTCTGAGTGTTTTTAATATGCAAAATTAGCAAAAAATACTACTAATAATAATAATGAAATGGGGTCTCTATTCAGGGAGTAGAAATAACAAACGCTAAAAAAATGTTCATTGACATATTTTTGTTCATTTATCAGCTCAGGACTATGTCAACCCAGTGACGTAGCTTAAACTTCTTCTCTACCCGTCTTCCAATATAACATAACATACATATATAACGCTAATATTAAGAGCATGATGGAGAAAAGAAAGGAGTTAAACATCCAGTGACGTATTTCTGAATTGACCAATAACAAGTATGACGTCAATGGAGTTTTTTAGGATGGTTCTCTCCTCACTCATTATTCACCAAACACACCTACTTATGTAGACATATATGATTGGATTATAATTCCGTTAAATGATTCAAATGAATCACTATTCATTGGTGGGGTCGGCGGAGTTTGCACTCTCTGAGGTATACATGCCTATTGTTTCTTTTATTATCTTCAAAGAGAGTAATTAAGTTAATGATAAATAATAATTAATTATATCATTAGGTTATGCACTCAAATCAAGGTAATATTATCTTCAATATGCGGACAATCTACAAAATGGCCGGACAATGTTACTTACCCTTACGATGGATTATATGTACATTGCCGGATAATCTATAGAGTGCCCAGTTTCCACAATGGCTCGAAACATATTATACTTAATTATACATACTAATTTTTATATTTGTACCCTTAAAACAAAAAAAATCAACATACAAATGTAGCAAAAATTAACACAAACTAGCATTTAAAAATAGCTTAATTATGGATAAAAAATTTACACCAAACATTTTGTGCCAAAAAAAGCACATAGTAGACATTTTTTAAATAAAGATATTAGAGTCTGTAAGAAACGGTTAAGCAAAAAATACATTCATTTGGAACAGTGAGTTTTGAAAGATGTAGATAAATTATAAAATATATTTTTGCATAATTGCAATAACTTTTTATGAGATTGACGTGATGTGGGACGATTATGAAGACCCACAATAATATTTATTAAGTAGTTGCTCAAAATACAAGTAATTGATGAGGATAGTTATATAGAAACCATAACCAAACATTAAGAAATGCTAGATGATATATATATATTATTCTTTTTGTTATTCCATTAATATTTTTTATAAAAGTTTAGACAAATTTTTTCATTGATTTTTGTATACAATTTTTTCCTGTTCATAAATAATGTTTTTATTATATATACTTTGTATAGGTTTGATACAAGTCTTTATGATAGTCTTCTAACAAATATCTATAAAAATATCAAGGACCGCATCATTAAAGCTTCCTTACATACTGCATATGCCAGATATAATTATTCACACTTCAAGCGTCAAGGTCAATGATGTATACTTTTTATATGTTGTTAATGCTTATTTTAAAGTGTCAAAGCGACGGGTTTTTTTTTTCAAACATGTCGAGGCTGAGTATTAATTAGAAACGTGCCCTAACCACAAAAACAAGGAGAGTCGTCGTGTATCGGAGAAATGCGGAATCCCACACGGAGTAAAGATTTTCTATTAGGCCTATCCTTGAAAACAAGGCAAACCGCCGATCAGTGGAGTCATGGTTTGTTTAAATATTATTCACTCTCTGGAACAATTGGATTTCTAAATTACAACCATATATAAATATACAATATATATATATATTGCTCTATACCATTAACTTTCTATTCAATCAAATGAAAATCAAATACACCACGCCACACGATGATTAATGTATGGTGTTATTCAAACACAGTTATATGAGATAACAAAAAATGGTTTCATTGTTTTGATTTTTTATAAAGAGGGAACTACAAGACAAGAAGATGTCTTGGAGTAATTTATTTAGGGCCCCAAAAAATACTATTTAGCTTGTGGTAAAGAAAAAATATATTTGTTGTTTGTTCAGCTCATACCCATCGACCTATATATCAACTAGATACTTAGCAGCGACGGGGGAAAACAATATACGCTAAAAAGAGTCTTGAGGGCTAAATGGCTTTCCAGATGGCGAAACAATTTAGTTGCCCGGGAATAAAAAAAGACGAAAGAAATTCTTCACTAAATGTCTTAAAATAGTGGCACCCTCCCAAATATAGTCCCGTTTTGAATGACGTATTTTTTGTCATTTTTCTCTTTTTTCTATTCCTTAAGACTGAATTTTGACTTTGGGATAATGATTTCACCTCTTCTTCTTTATTTCATCAGTTGCGAGCATACATATTCCTTGTGCATTCAGTTATTATCAAGGTCGCTGGTTTACTCCACGAGAGATCAATCTTGTATATACCCGTAATATATTATCAAGGAGCTAACACTAATTACAAAAAAAAAGACAAATTTTAAAAGAAGCAAAATTGTGCTATTGAAAATGTATTCTTCCACTTGCGGTATCAAAAGAGGGTTCCAAAAAGTATGTCTTATTAAAAATGAATAAAGTTATTCTATTTTAGGGGAAAACATTTTAATATGGTTTTACTTATATTTCTTTGTTTAGTACTTTTCAAAAACAATGGATCTCTGTCAAATTTTGATAAACAATGTTTATTTAAAACCAATGCAATACATGGATTCATGATCAATTGTATATGCATTATAAAGTGGCATTTCTCATGAAATAAAATCATTAATTTATATAAAGTAAATAGAGATGACTTTCATGTGTAATGGTGATCAATCATTATAGTATTTTTATCTTTATTTTAGAGTGATGGAATTATAATACTAAATGAAGAAATTATCATTTCATTTCTTGTGAAGGTTTGAACGAAATCGAATAATGGAAGGTCCGCTCAACGGCCCAAAAGTATTTTGTAAACTTATGTAGTATTTTTTTTTCGCAATTCGATCGCCTCTAATGTCCTTAATTTCAATGCTATTTTCAAACAATTTGCCGCAAAATGTATGTATGCTCGCAAGGGTTCCAAATCATTTTTATTTTATTTTTTATGTACAGAGTGCTAGGCAAAAATGTCCGGTTTTGATATTTTGATTTGTGAACTTAATTAACTTTTAATTGGTTGCTCTATGGAACTGAAATTTATTGGCTTTAAGTAGTATATAAAAGGATCTAAATTATTCAATATGGCCTCCATTGGCCTTCACGACGGCTTCGAGGCAGGGCCGGAAGCGTTTGCAGGCATTTATAATGTGCTTCTCAGGGTAGTTGTCCCACTCCTTGATGATGGTGGCCTTCAGAGAGTCAAGATTGAGGTGAGGGGTCCGGTTGTCTTGCTCTCAATTGCGCCCCACCAGAAAAAATCCAGCGGATTTAGATCCGGGGATGACGGTGGCCAGAATTTCTTCGGCCAGAAATGGGCCATATTGTCCTTGTAGAACTTTTGGTTCTTGCCGCCATATGAGATGGTGCACCATCTGCTGCCACACATAGTTCCGGTGGGGTAGTTTTTTTAACCATGGCAGAACAGTATACCTCAGGACTTTGTAGTAGACCTCGGTGTCGATCTTCTCGTCCGGCCGAAAGAAGAATGGAGGCATCTTCTTTCCGTCGGATCCTGAATACACCAAGGGCATCACTTGCTGGGGATTCTTGGTCCTGAAGACTCCTTGGACATCCTCACGTTGCTTAGCAAGCCATCGCTATCTTCTGCGATTGTAAACTTGGTCCACCGTGAAGATCTTTTGTCTGAAAATATTTGATGAGACACGGCTTCTTTTTCAACCAATTTAGGATGATCTTGCAACTATCGAGCCTCTTCTCCATCGCTTGCTGCTGTCAATAGCTGTCTGTGGGTCCGAACGAATGATTGCAAGCCAAATCTTCCTTGGCAGCCAGCTGGATTGTGCGCCTGGACACGTTGAACTCTTTTGAGAGACGGTTTAGGCTGGGGTCCGATTCAACTTTGGCCTTAACTTCATTGAGAAAGTTGTCTTCCGCTTTTTGTTATGGCCACCAGATCCAGGAGCTCTGTTGAAGCCTTTACCATCATTTTTGGCTTGCTGGATACGATGGACAGTACGGATATCAACGCAAACGATCCGGGCAATATCGACTTGATTTATTTGCGCGTCAAGCAAATCGTGAATCCGTTGTCTTTTCGCTTGCTGAACACTCATTTCTGGTCTGGAGATATTTTTATAGTTATAATTGTAGCTATTGTTTCAAAAGCGTAGCTGATTTACTTGTTTTGAATTTTTACGTACGCTCTGTGCACAAGAAACAAACTTATCAACCGGACATTTTTGCCTAGCCACTCTGTACATCCAAAATCAAACAAGATAATAAAGTTTCAAAAATGTTCATTTTTGGGGTATTTCCATTAAAGATGAATATTTGAAAACTTAAATTTATCGTTGAATTTTGGATGTAT
>CP045903.1:18067883-18078431 GCA_013387185.1 Caligus rogercresseyi | reverse complement strand
AATGCTTTAATAAGCTTTATTGATTCGCCGAACAATCAAAACGCAGATATGAGATAACTTCTAGAAGTTCAAAATGTCTGAGACAACTTTGGGACAAAATTGTGTCATAACTGACCTCTTACAAACCTCTCCATCCTCAAGAGCTGAGAAGCATATTTATATCTGCGGTCGGCCCGATATGCAGCATTATCGTTAAAAAATCCCTTGACAGACGAAAGAGGAACGTGACGTCCGCCGGAAGGATAATTCAGTATTATCCAAGCCTCTTCATCCACACCAAAGACTTTAAAATAATTTCAAAAAGATTTAGTAATTTTAGCACTTAGAATAATTTTATTATGTTTTAATTACATTTATAATGTTCATCTTTTAAAATTCTAATAGTTGCTTCCCAAAAAATATTGTCTAAATTTGATAGCCTTTACCTGATATTATGTATTATTTTATTTTGTGCGTTCAACCCCAGAGCAAAAATTTAAACTAAAATGTTTAATTATGTTTTTATTACGCATTTGCTCTGGTTTTTATGTATTTATTTTATTTACATAAAAACGAACATAATATTAAAAAAATTACACCTTACTACCAAAATGTAATATATGCTTTTTAAAAACACATATTTTATTTTATAAATGCAGGGATTTTTTGGTATCTTATTTAAATATATATAATATCTTGCCAATAACAAAATACTTTATGATGTAATACCTTTTTTAATAGAAAATTATATATAATCTTAATAACCCTTAGAAGATGAAAGAATAATCTCTAGCTCACTATATTGAGATATAAAACCCCTTGTAAAATTAACTTAATGTGTTTTATTGCTTTAGAAAAGTCAAAGCTGGCATCTGAAAATAATCCTTATATCCGTTCAATATTACTAGACTAAAAATACTACATTAGACGGTGTTTTCGTACACCATTAGCAAAGTTGTGCTCAACAAACTCTATGCGGAATGGTGATTTAGAATTCCTTATATATTTATTTATCATTTCTCTTCAGACAAATATGATGAAAGAGGTCATCAGCATAGTAATAAGAAATATGTTAGACCTCCGTATTTAATTAGTTAAATATATCAATTAAAACATTACTTAGTAATGCCAGTGTATTTTTATTTGACTTGAAAGAATTATTCACAATTCAATGTTTACAAAGTCATATTTAGAGAATTGTTGATTAATCAAAGAGACCGAGGGAAACATACAAAGTAATTTTAGTACGAGTAGACTGCTGGGCTAGTTCTTTATGATATTTAGTTTGTCTCATTACAAAAATATTTAATAAATCTCAAATTCATTAACTAAGCAGATATCTTTCATATTTCCCTTATTAAAAAAATCATGATTTTTTGCGTTTTGGGCGTATATTGGAAGCACAGCATCTGTCAACCGAGTGTGGTCACTCTGAAGCCCCCCGTTGACAAGTTGTAGGCCAGGAGTGACTATGTCATGGCAAAAATACCACTTTAGGGGCTGAGGATGGAACTGTAGCAGACAGCTCTTCCGCTCTCCCGTCTCTTTGTTCCTATCTGTTCTTTTGCTCCTATCTGTTCCCCTATTTTCGTCCTTTTCTTACATAAATACATTGCCAGATGGGGCGACGGGATTTCTTTCTCTGTTCTCAATGAGACTTAATATGTATATAATTCCATGATCATGAAATACATCTTAATTTAGATTAGTTCATTGAAAGAGTCCGTCATTATCCTTTTCGTTCACTGAACCATTTAGGTGTAAAAAAAAAACACATGTATTTCTAACGGCAAAAATATTTATCTATCTTTTGTTGTTGTCGAAATAATTTTCAAAAAAGTTTTCTGTTAGAAACGGAGCATTAAAAACCAATTCTCTGTTCTTGCCATTTCACAAACAGCTCTTTCGGTTTGATGAACCGGCATCCTTTCCTTAATTATAGAGGGATAAATACAGAATGTATCACTCGACAAGGTAGTATAGATATATACAAATATATCATTTCAGAGTGCTTCCGGATACTACCCCTCACATTTTCAAACGCGTTTAAATATAAAGTGGAAAAAGTACATCAGAAAACTACAGTTTTTAACATATTTTTAAATATATATTTTTTGTAAAAAAATATTCAACGGAGGCTCATATCTACATTAAATTTATTATACGATCACATGTCTTACAAATAGGGTTCACTGTAAACACACAGCCTGGCGTGTATGTTAGTTCATACCTTTGACACTCTCTTTTTTTAAATTGGTTCACTTTCACAAAATTGCTACTACAAGTGTAGCAATAACAAAAATAATGTATCAATGCACACTACTCGTGCCTTATCGAATGGATGCAAATCATGCAAAATACTAAGGTCTATTTGTATAACAACAAAGTTCTCACAAAGCCATGAGGACGCGATTTTTTTTCTTCTTCTTCTACTAGCCTAGTAGTGCTTGAAATATATGTGTATAACGAAAATAATACATGTAATAATAATCTTCCTCCCTCCCCCTCCCCTTCCACTATACTTCACTATTGTGGAAGTCACTATGCGTGATAATATGTGTAGAGATATATACTTCACTTTTAGACAAGCTAGTGGAACATTGAGGACTTGGACAAAGGAGGAAGAAGCATTCATCATCATGTGAGTAGAAAAATTGTCAAAATAAATGCTTTTTTGGCGTCATGTTATTGACAGACTATCAGGGAAATTATTATTATTTTGTCACGTCAATAGTCTCTTTGATAAGAACGTCATTAACAAAAATGATAATGACGTAAGATCGTCTAATCCACCAAACATAGAATATAATTTTTTTTTCGTCTACTAGTTTTGTGAAAGTTTTTTGATATGACGTCATTTCGTACAAACTGATATCTTCTCATATCTAGCTCTTATAAAAAATATCATACTGGGTTAAGTAAACTCATATTATGCAGGAATATTTAAGATACTTCAATTTAGAATATCAATATTACTGAAAATTTAATAAATGCAGAAAACCAATATTTAAAAACTAAAATAAGTTCAATTCATCGACTGCAATCTCATTATTTTTTATTTTAAAATGAAAGACAATATTTTTCTTTGTCTTATAAATATTTATTCTCTAAGTGCTTTCCCATCCTTGCATTGTTTTTCATTTTTTGATGAAGAAAAATAAGTTAAAGCTTAACCTACATTTCAAACGATCAAAATATTTTTGTTTTTTATTCTTAATAAAGGAAATTCGCCGTACAAAAAAACTACCTTTATATAAGAATGATAAGGCATCTTGTAGTCGTTATTATTATATATTGACAGGCTTGTTGATCGGAGTTTTTTTCTGATCGGCGATCAATAGCGATATGGCGATATTTGATCGCTGATCGAAGTATCGCAAAAGGTCCTGATCTTTATATCTTTTGATCGTAAGAAAATCACTAAAAAATAGCGATCCGATCAATTTGTATTAAATAACTAAAAAAAAAAAATGTTTGTAATAAGGATTTTTGAGACAACCCCTACATTTCTTAAAACTTAACTAGCTGTCACATTGACCAAAATCCATTCCAACAACTAATATTTGTTTAGAAAACACAAAATACAGACTAATACTAATGGAAAAAGCCAGTTTGTGCTATCCTGATATATTTTTGTCCTAAAATATAAAGACAGGCGACTATGTAGAAGTCATTGTTTTGGAGCTCATAGGCTATGGGAAACATTTATTCTGGCATCTCCTGTCTTAAAATATGCAGACATATGTCAATTGTGGAGCAAGAGTGTTGGAGCTCATAGGCTATGAGAAACAATCATTCTGATACTTTTGTCCTAAAATATACAGAAAGGCGCCTATGGAGAAGTCGTTATTTTGGAGCTCATAGGCTATGGGAAACATTCCATTGCCATATAAAGATGAATACTTATAAAGTTTAACCTTATATACATTTCATTTTTACTTAGAATTAGTATTACATAGGTAATTTTTTTGTTGATCGCAATTAAATTGATCGGATCGCTGATCGGAAAAATCACTGATCGTTATATCGCTATATCGCAAAGAATTTATGATCGCTATTTTTGATCGGATCGCTATTTTTTTGCTGATCGCTCACAAGCCTGTATATTGATACTGCATACCATACACATATAAGTAATGAGTTTTTGAAAAATATTTGATTTTTCTAAGATCCTTACAAATTATTGTAATAATATTTATTGTTTTATATAAAATAGTATTGCGTAGTTCCTTTAACTTATTATCTTTGAGTAAATTATTCAACTTTTTTATAGACTTTGTTTATCTGCTATAAAGTGTTCAAAGCAAATGCAGAGCTTACCAACAAGAACACTGGTGGAAAAGGTTATATAAATATTTTTTAACGCAGTGCATCATTTTCTTCATGTAGATATGTTTTTGGGGGTATAACATTGGTTTGTTAATGCTCTTATGTGCTATTTATAAAAATAGTAAATACTTCATATTAGCATATATATATATACATATTTATTAATCTACAAATATACCTAGTATTGAAAACTTGTCCTTCTGGCTTAAAGTTATGATAATTCAAACATTGTTTTAAAGAATCTATGGTGTGTTAAGAAATAAATCAGATAAACGGCTCAAAGAAGAGACTACAATTTCTGAGACGCCTATTAAGACTATATAATGGTTTCCGTAGAATCAGCAAAGAAAACATCATCGACTTTTAATCATACATTTAAAATTTTAACATTAACTTTTATGAACTTTATTAATTATACATTCAGTTTAAGTTTTATTTAATTGTATATATTTTTTCTTAAATATTATTTTACGTGATAGATATAGGTTTATTGTTCTAACTGCTTTTGATTAATTTTATATTTTATATGTGGATTCTTCTGTTATGACTTTATTTTAGGGGTTTAATGTTAAACTATAATGTTTAATTATATATACAATTTATATGTAATAACTCTAATCGAATAAAGTCAATTAAAAACCTGCTTACTTATCTATTCACGGCAAATAATTTTAAAAATATGTTTTATTTTAATTATTGGTAAGCTTTGTTTCTTGATATATTTTTTAATGATAAGACTCTTAGATTGTCTTTTCAAAAGTGATTTATTTGTTTTAGAAGAGAGTGCATTAGCTCAATGGAAATGTGTTAAACTTTTTCGTTAGGTCTCTGGTTCTTCTCCCGAGAATTGAAGGTTTTGCTTGTTTTTGGTCCAACTCAACTCACCGAACTTAATCTGGTATCCGATGGAGAAGTTCAAATTGTTTTACCTTATTTAAAGGAGGATCCATGGCGTTATAGATTGATTATGACGTTATTGAACCGAGATTGAAAAATGTTACACTTTTGAATTAAGCAAGTTATTAAATAATAATCTATGATTAATTACACTGGGCAACAGCCAAATTTAAGTCGGACAATTTTCACTAATTCTTATAGAATTTTATCCACTGATTCCGAATATGGTATTCATTTTTCAAAGATAGTGATAAATTCAGAGCAAAATGGATTTAAAATTTTCAGCACTTTTTCGATTCAGAGCCACTTTTGACATACAAGGACTGAAGTATAGAAAAAATAAATAGCAATGATTTGATAGGCTTAGATCAAAATTAAAATGAGTACTTTGATCTAAGCTCTATCAAATCATTGCTATTTATTTTTTCTATACTTCAGTCCATTTTGCTCTGATTTATCACTAACTTTGAAAAATGAATACAATATTCGGAATCAGTGGATAAAACTCTATTAGAATTAGAGAAAATTAGTCCGACCTAAATTTTAAAGTTGATTTTTATTCACCTGTGTTTTCAAAATGGGCCCTCCAACAATCATAACTTCTCAGATTTATTTTCTGCAATTATGAAGTGTAAAAATGAAATCTAAAATGCCAAAGCCCATATATTATCAATAAATATAATTTCGCGTACCTGCTTCGAGCAATTGTAGGTCCATTTCCTATATTATTATGGTCATTATCTACTAAAATTGCAAACAAATTATCATAAATTACTCTCCACCTATGGTTTCACCTTCTTTCCTCCCCTCCAATTTGTCTCTTTTTTTTTGCGTTGAAATCATTCCTATATATTTTCACATTGATTCTTATATACAACAATCTCTAACGAAGTTTCACCTTTTTCCATCTTTGCTAGCAGTAATTGGAGCATACTTACATGCTCCACTAAGGAGACTACAAAAAATCATATATATATATATATATATATATATATATATATATATATATATATATATATATATATATATATATATATATATATATATATATATATATATACCTATACGTAGGCTAAGCTCTACCTTCGTACACCTCTTTTTAGTTTTAGGGACTCACGGTACATATCATCAATGTGCCATTTTTACATGGAAACATAGAGATAAAAAGATATAGTGAGCTTATCCCTTCATCTGTATTTTTGTGTCCAATATAAACAAAGTAATTTGATCTACGTCATCGTAAGCTGATCATAGAGATATAGTCTAACAGCTTACGATGACGTAGTACAAATTGCTTTGTTTATAGTGGACACACAGAAGCAATGGAATGCTGTTTTTCTGCTATTGAAGGGAATCAGCTCTCTATATCTTTATATCTCTATGCATGGAAACAAGAAGGAAAAGAGAGAAAAAGAGGGGGAGTTAGAGAGATAGAATTAAAAAGAAACATGAAGAGAGAACGTCCACCCGTCCCAAATAATCTCAGAGTAAGAAAAAGGAACTGTTGGATTCGTAGATTCTAACCGATTATACCCATGCATCTTCCTCCCTCTATGCTTTCAGTGATTGAATATAAAACAACCCCCTTCCATCCCCCTCCTCTCTTTCTCTATTTTTCTTCCCTTTTGATCAAAAAATATGTACCGTGAGTCCCCATAAAAAAGAAAGAAGTGTACGATAGTAGAATGCATACATAAATAATATTTAGTGTAACGCATTATAAAACAATTTGAATGAATAATTCATTTCCTGAGGGGAAGCTTAATTCATGCTGTAATTATTTATAGCACAAGAGGAGAAGTGACACATATTTTCCGTCTTGAATGTTCTCATATATATTTAGAAAAAAGAGTCACTTGCCTCGACCCACAAGAGACTCATATATTTTCATATGACCTCCATTCGAAGAAGGAGTTAGATTCTTATAAAGGCATGTAGTCCACAATTATTGTAGGTAAGTAACGGAAGTTAATTTTTTTGTCGTCTCATACAGCTCAGAATTGATTTGTTCTCTTATATAATGAAAAGGGTTTTCAGAATCATTGAATTATTCCGTGTAACAATAATAATGATTTTTTCATTGACGTGATGGTCGATTCACAAAGAAGTTTTATTCAGACATTCACGGAATTTATTCATTAATTTTTTTTTTTTCTTGGCCAACAGGCGTAACTATATTTCATAGTGAGACAAAAATTTCAATTAAAAAAGACAACAAAATATACAAGTACAACAATTAAAAAATACATTGCAGAATACTAGTAAAATAATTAAAAGGATTGTAAAACTTTGGTATATAACTTAAAAATAGGTAAAATCGTTGCTACGTCAGGGTCCTCCGACGATCTCTTCGCATATATAATTTGTTGTACTTTTGTGATGATGGCGTTGACTTTGGATTCTTCTTCTCCGCGGTAGGAGGCTAAAAAGTCTTCCCTTCCGATCTCTGCTCCGAATTTCTCCTTGAGAGTTTCTGAGACAGAGTTAAGGATCTCTCGGAGCGAAGTGCAACTCCAAAAGATGTGATCTGTCGTTTCGGGGCCTTCCTTGCAAAAGCGACACATACTCCTCTGCCCTTGGAAGAACTTGTCTCTCACCTCCAGAGTTCCCGAAAGGAGACGGTATTTCAACCATTTTTCCGGAGCGGAAAGATACGTGTTTTTAACCGCTTTGATACTATCTTGTGCCTCTCTTTGGATACTTCTTCTATTTAAGTAATTTTTAAATGGGCTCATTGCATCTGTTGTAAAGCTTTTTCTTATGTCAGCCGTAGAAGCAGTTGATACTTTCATTTTGAATGGTATTAAGGGTCTCTGGATAATTTTATTTTTGCCGAGGATCGTTTTAAATCTGTTATCCGCCATCTTGTCGATAAGTGAGGGTGACCAACACAGATCAGCTGCTATGTCGCCAGATACTGTGTGTATATCAGGGAGACAAATACGCTGGGTTACAGGAATTTCCCATCCCAAGGAAAGTTCATACTTTGCTGCAACTTCTTTGGATGCCTCGCATATTTTATTCATCCTAGGTGAGTAAAGGGAAAGACATTTAAGGACCTTTTTAAAACTTGCACAAGGATACTCGTTGGGAAAAAAATCCTTTTCTTTTAGAAATTTCTCCAAAATTAGGACCCAGGGTTCCCGTGACAACCATATTTTCCTTATCCAATAAAAGTTTTGAACTTTCCACATTCGAGACTCACACATTACAGACAGGCCACCCCTGTTAAGATTGGTATGTAGTCTGTTATAAGAAATGTTTCTTTTTTTCTTCAACTCAAGTAGTGAGTTTTTCAGTTCGGATATTTCTTTGCAGGCTTCCCTATCGTAAGGGGTTATCCGAAACAGGTGAATCACAGTCGGAATTATGTATGTGTTCCAGGCAACGATTTTGTCCCACATGCACAGATTCAAGCTCCCAAAGAATTGACACGAGCGAGTTACCTTTTTGACTATTTGCTCAGTATTCTTCTGTTGAGCATTTCTCCCAATCCATGATCCTAGTAGTCTTATGCTTTCAGATTCTCGGAAGCTCGGCCAACCTTTTGCAATTAGTCCATTGTATTTGCTGATAAACTCGGTTTTTGCTTCATTGATTTTTAAGCCGGAGGTCAGTGAAAATCTTTTTAGTAGGAGCATTGTTCTTTGTACAGACTTTATTGTTTCTAAAAGGCTTCCATTCAAGACTAACGTGAGGTCGTCTGCATAGCAGAGACACTTTGAATGGGACGGTGTCGTTGGCACACCAACAATTTGGCGATCCGATTGAATTTCCTGAAGGAGTTTATCGATTCCTATGTTGAAAAGTATAGATGCCACAGGATCACCCTGCTTAACTCCTCTTCTTACAGAAAAGGAGGCTGCTACTGTCCATAATTGATGGTTGTTTTGGAGCCAGCGAGAATGACGCCGACCATCCTTATTACAAAGTCCCCGAACCCTTTCCGAAACAAAGTCTGAATTATATATTGATGAGATAATGAATCGAACGCCTTAGCAAAATCAATCGCAACTATAGATGATTTATTGTAGGTTTCAGTAATTTTTTGTACTGTAAAAGGCACAATATCCATTATTTTATCTTTTTGGAAGCCGTATTGACAAGGATGTAGGTACGGGCTTGAATTTTTTCTTATCCTATTTGCAAGAATATAGCAGGAATTTATTCATTAATTATTCTATTGAGAGTGCTAGACTTCAAATAGACATTGAGTCATCAATATTTCACCAATATAAGAATTATGAATACCAAAAATGAAGCACAATAAATGTATTTATGTTGAATTATATTTATCTTTGACAAACTTGTATTAATATTTAAAAATCTTTTTTATTACCTCCGCCGAAGGAGTATTGTTTTCACTGGCGTTGGTTTTGTTGGTTGGTTTGTTTGTCAGCAGGATAACTCAAAAAGTGCGGAACGGATTCGGATGAAACTTTGTGGAGTTGTTGGAATGCCAAAAGGAACAAGTGATTAAATTTTGGCATCTCTGAGTGCTTCTTTAAGATGCAAAATGAGCTAAATACTAATAAATATTTCAAGTTAGCCTACTCTGCCAATAGATGTCGCTGTGTTGGCTCTCCTCTTTGATGACTGGAACAACCCCTATAATTCAAGTGTGTACATAGAGTTAAAGGAGCAGTATGTAGAGTTAAAAGGACAGTGCGTAGAGGGTTGGAAATGACAAAAAGACCAAGTGATCATTTGGTGGGGATCGGCGGAGGCTTGCACTCTCTGAGTGTATACATGTCTCTAGTTTATCTTATAATTGACCATATTTTAGGATTATTTTATTGATATTCAAAATTTATATTAATTTTTTTGTTTGTGTCTATTGATTCGACCAAATTGACTCCGACTGGATATAAATAAGCATTAAAGTGTGTAAATTAAACCCTCGAACCTAGGATCGACTCTTTTCAACGATGTATACCAAAAATGAGCATCCCCTTTCGGGATTCGAACATGTGCTCCCAACATTGACAGTTTAACACGCATAACGCACACGGCTATCGCACTCCCTGCTTAATGTTTTATATATTAAAGGGTTTAAAATGTAAATTCATTTTAAAATTAAGTGTTTATCATGGTTATTTTAAATATTTTAGATATTCTAAACTAAAATATTTAAAGATGATATTTTAAACTAAAATGTTTAAATATGATATTTTAAACTAAAGCCTTATATGTGACATTGTAAATTGAAAGCTTATTTATGTTATTTTAAACACAGTCTTAATTATAATTGTTTCGTATTCTTTAATGTACCAATTTATTCACTAAAAGAAATTAACACATAATAAATGCCAGTAATGAAAGTTTATTTTTTTCATGTTTTCA
>CP045903.1:18052967-18067783 GCA_013387185.1 Caligus rogercresseyi | reverse complement strand
CACATATACAAACTACAATCTTATTAAGATTTTACACAAATAATTTTAAAAAAAAACAAAAATGATAGCACAATATGTTATTTACAAAATGTAGTTTCATTGAATTTTTGTCACATAGCCTTCTTTGGCCTTTCACTACAGCTTTTGAACCTCCTCACGGTGGAGGCAACACAGGCAGGATCTCTTCCTCAGACAAAGAGGCCCAGGCCTGGATCAGTGTCTTCTTTAGAATCTCCACCATGGCCAGGACTTGCTACACACCTTTTCCTCCAGAATGGAACTATATTCCAAAGTCCATTGGGTTTCAGATCTGGGGAGGAGGGAGGCCACAAGTCTTTGGACCAAAAGTCTGGCGATCATATCATTGCAGAAGCTTTGAACCAATGTTCTGGTATGGGATGGAGCTTCATCTTGTTGGCAACAGAAAAGAGCCGTAGGATACTCTCTTTGTACCCATGGGACTACCTCCTCTGAAAGAAAATGCAGGTATACTGCCACTGGTCGATCTTCACGCCCGCCTCGACAAAGATAATGGGGCCTTTTCCCGTCCGACTTCACTTCCGCCCAGACCATGACTGAGGGTGGCTTTTGCCTTCTGAAGAGAGTCCTCAGCTGCACGGGGACATGTCTTCCTTTTTTCTAGATAAAACCCGGTCATTCCTGACTGTTGTGGGTGGCTTGACCGTGAAATCTTTGTCTGAGGAAGAGATTCCTGCCTGTGTGGCCTCCACCGTGAGGAGTTCAAGCTGTAGTGAGTCCAAAGGAGAAGGCATGTGGAAATTTTAATGAAATACATTTTGTAAATTACACATGGTGCTATCATTTTTGTTTTAAAAATATTTGTGTAAAATTTTATACAAAGATTTGTATCTTGTAATTGTGAGTCTCAATTTAAGTGAATCACCCTGTATATATAAATATTATATATTATATATAATATATAATATATATATATATATATATTATAAATATCTATATATATATATATATATATATTATATATTCTATATATATATATATATATAATATATATATATAAACGGTGATTCTTATTTCCCATTTTTCGGATTTGAGAGTCAGGCTCCCCTAGGACTTTACTTTAGTGCATAGAGATCATCTTGTAAAAGTTTGAACAAAATTGACCAATGGGAAGTGTCCGCTCAAAGGGCCCAAAAGTTATTTAGTATACTTATGTAGTAATTTTTCCCCCCAATATGATCACCTCTAATGTCCTTAATTTCAATACTATTTTTAAACAATTTGCCGCAAAATGTAAATATGTTCGCAAGGATTCCAAATCAGTTTTTATTTTTATGTACATGCAAATTCAACGAGAAATTAAGTTTTTGAAATAGTCAGTTTATGGAAAATACCCCAAAAATGAACCTTTTGAAACTTTATTATCTTGTTTGATTTTGGATGTACATAAAAAATTAAAATTGATAGATAAATAGATATAGCCTATATCTTAATAAAAATGACAAATAAACCATGGAATTAATGTGTTCAAATAAATAAAACATTCAATGATGGAATGAGGAGATCATGGAGAAGTTCAGAATGACAAATCCTATCACATTGTTTTAATTTGTAATTTTAATAACCCGTAATTGCCACGTAAGTAACCTTATTCTTAATAAAAGAAATCACATTTGAATAAAATTACAATAAAAAGAGCAATGGCTTTGGAAAATATAGCATAAATTGTGTACGACTTGGGTTCTTACTCACAATATATATATGCATGAACAAATCTAAGTAAAATCACTTAGCAAACTCATAATTTATTCAAAGTGCTAGTAGATATATCGAATATACATTCATTTTTGCACCTACAATGATAGCAGGTTCAATGCCAGTCAAGGATTAAAGGTGAAAAACTGCATTGGTGTGCAATGAGCTGTCTCTCTGAGAGAATTTAAAAAAAACCTCCCCTCCTAGATTGTAAGACATTAAAAGTGTACCAACAAAGAAAAAAAAAAGAGGTAAATATAATTGACTTTCTAATATATTTTATATGTACAATCTAAGAAAAGTTGTTCTAAGTTGATAAATGGATTCGCATTGAAAAAACCATTTTCATAAAGAGGATGGGGAAATGGACGGAAATTGTTTTAATGTAAGAAATATAAAGTATGAGCATATGGAAAGTTTTTTTTAAAGAATAAATGAATTAGGACTATGTTTTTGTACTTATAGCTATCCTAAAACAAATTGAGTTAAATAATATATATATATATATATATACATATATATATATACATATGTATAATTTTAGAGTGTATTTATGGTACAGAAAACATGTATTAACAAGGGATACTCATTGGAAAAATCTGATTCTAAAGACCACTATCATAATTTATTGTTTGTCCAAATCCTTAGAAAATTTACTCTAAAGATTAACTATCGACAATTTGAAGCATCGGGGCTTCAAGTCATGTGTCAAAGAGCCCTGGAGTTTTTACAAGTCAAAATTTTGGCAGCTTATGATGTCAAATTGCCCTCTCATTGAGTCTTGGTACCACACAAATTGTATAATCCAAATAAGCCTGACTGAGTTATTGGGTTCAACATGTGGCAAATCTTGCCAATCAGGACTTCAAGCTAAGGGCCAGAGGGGTTCAACTACATATGCTTTAATAACGTATATGTACTTATGATACTATATATGAGTTATAAAAAAATAGTTTTTGATCAGTTTTATATTTGTTACATTTTTTCCAATTAGTTGTAATTGAACAATATCTTCGATTTCTAAATTATATGTTATTACATCCTAATAGATTGTATTGGTTAATCCACACCTTCTTTTTAGGCCTTTATTATGACTTAGTTATGATTCATTGTCTATTTTAATTGAATCCATTCAAATGCCATATATTAGAGGCCGTATTTGAGTCTAAAGGATATTAATATAATTCAAAGGTATATTCATTTCCAAAAGATTCAGGCAAAAATACCTCTACATTAAATAAGAATAACAATTTTAAATGCTCAGAATATTTTCCCTCATAGATGGGTTTATTTTGGCTTTTTATATATTGTTTATTAGTTATCTTGGTTTATTCGATTATATTTTCTGTCCGCTGGGTGTTTTTTGAACAAAATTTATCATCTTGATACTTTATTTAACATATAAATATTTAGAATCATGATCAATCATTAAAAATATAGTGATATATGTAAACTAATATTAAGTTACATCTTGACTTTAACAAAATATATTTTTCATTATTTTCTTCTTCACGATGTAATATTTTTTTTCAGGAAAAAACTTCAAACTGGATCCCAAAGTATGGGCAAGAGTGCTAGGCTTGATAACCACAAACGTATTGTTTGTCTTTAGAGGGTCGTTACACTAAAAAGCAAAAGCTTATACTTCCCTTAGACAATACAGTACTTTTTAATTATGTTGGCCATTACATTAATTATAAGATATTTTTATAAGGAAGCATTCATTCCAGAGCGACCCCATTTTCTTTTTTTAGGCTGCTCATTTTCTGAAAAAATAAGGCTATGATAACTAAACGAAGCACACCATATTTATTTATATTTGTGTTCATACAATCTCGTAATAGGGATATTTAACATAAGGGACGAAACACAACATAACTTTTTATCTGAAATTAGTTTTATTTTTCTGTAAATATCATTAATGTTATAATTTATGTATATTTCTATATTTGTATTTATAAGTTATGAAATTAGAATGAACAATACGAATAAAAGTCTGGTGGATTCTGTCTTATATATTTTTTTGTATAAATAGTTTAATAAAAACGAAAAAATGTTATTTTAGTACATAATATAGCAATTTGGTTATTTTATTTGTTGATTGAAAAATTCATATTTTATAAGTATGCTTCAAATGAAGCTCCTGTAAAGTCAACCAAAAAATAATATTGTTTGGCAACCAGTACCTAATTATAGTTGAACGTCACTGGGTATATAGCAGGTATATTTTCTATATGATCTAATTTAGTCCATACTACTTTAAAAAGCTTATGAAGTACAGTGACAATGAAAAAAATATGTTTTGGTCGAATAAGTAATATATAATTATTTTGTCAAAGTGTATACTTAGTTTTATAAAACACTACATTGAAAAAATACAATATATATATTGGTATAGGTATATATATATTATATATGTATATATATATATAATATATGAGTGAAACTAAGTATCGACGCTAAGTCAAGTAGGCCCCGAAAGGGGCCTACTTTTTTGCTTTTCATATTATATATATATATGTGTGTTTATTTTCAGGCTCCTTCATCCATCTTTATTCAATGTAATATAGCTATTTATATGATCATTATTATCAGAATAAGTTAATAGCATACAATGATGGGCCTCTCTCACTCGTTTTAAATTATGAATGAATATTTTTTCTTTCTCTCTCTCAGTTCTAGGCACTCCTAAATGATGGATGGCTATGAATATTAAATCGACTTACTAAGCTATCCCCATTGAAGTGTAGAGAGTTATTATATATATATATATATATATATATATATATATATATATATATATATATATATATATATATATATATATATATATATATATATATCAGGAAACGACCGGGATACATTTTTCGTCAGGTCCCGGGCCGGGCGGACTTAAATTCTTGAAGCCGGGCCAAAAAGGATGACGTTTTTATTGAAAAGAGTCTTTCGAAAAATTCCTTTCTAATTTTTTTAAATGACAAACGAACAAGTATTGATGTCCCGGCCCGGTGTATTAAAAACCGGGACACCGGGCCGGGACTCTCAAAAAACAGCCGGGACACGGGCCGGGTACCCGGTCGTTTCCTGATATATATATATATATATATATATATATATATATATATATATATATATGTATATATATAATATATATATATATATCAGACTTATTGACGTTCGCAAAAAATTGTCGTTTGTCGTTCGCCAAAAGTTAACGTTCGTCGTTCATCGTAAATTTTAAATTGAATCGTTCGTCGTTGATCGTTCGTTTGTCGGTCGTCATTATGAATAAAAGTGGTCACGAAAAAAAATCTTCGAACAACGAACAAATGAACAACAAATCAACGAGTCTGATATATATATATATATCAAAAAGTTTTTCCTTGATTATAAAGTTTTAAAGAGTAAGTATTTAAATGTCAATTAGAAGAAGAAATATCAATGAAAAGTTGTCTATTGTAAAAAGATTAAATAATACATCTCTAATAATAGTTGTGAATAATTTTGTATTTTTGCAAAAATTACATTGTATAATGAAACTAATTATTTTATATGGGTGTTTAACCATCATAAAAACATAACACTTCAGTTTATGGTTGATATGTATAGTTTGAGATACGCAGTATATTTTTGGTTGTTGTTGTGATTGCTCCAGTTGTTTGAAAACAAATCAGTTTTCCGTTCAGCGTAACCCTTTCTTCGTAAAAGAATACTTTTTTAAACTCATATAACGTACTTTAAAAAATGGAATCTCTAATTATAGGGTTCAAACACATATTTTTAGGGTATAACTTTTATTGTGGGAGTGGTGAAGTGTCAAGGGTCTTCAGACTTCCTTGCCTTAACTTCACCCTAAAATATACGTGTTAACATAACTAGGCCAATCTTATGATGATCCCCTTACTATTTAGTTTCGTGTATTGAAGTGGGAGGAGGGAAATTGGGGGAGAAATAAATAATTATTTCATTTGTTTTTTAGGGAAAAAATATATTAACGAATATATTTATGTATTAAACAACCCCCTCCTTTTGCAATTGTGGTGTTGATTCTGTCCCTTCACGTTTTGGAGTCATTAAAACTCTTAAAAATAATATCGTGGATGAATTAAAGTTATAGAATCGACTTACAGGTTTTTTTATTTGTGAATTTAAGTCAGCTGAAGCTAATTAATATCTCAAGATCTTAATTTATTTATAAAAGATTTGCAACTTATTTATAAGAGCTGATGAAATTTCAACAAATAAATACTTATTTGATAGCCAGAAACAATTTTTTTTAAACAAAGACAAAAAAATAAGAAAAAAAAAATTAACAACTTTATTTTTTATTATTACATACTAGGCAGGCTAGAATAGTTACTCTTCTTGATGGGTAACCAACGTTGCTTACTGTTGCGTTTGATGTAATAACTTTGTATACTTGGGACAAAGAGGACCAGTCTTCATTTCTATTCAGTCGTGTATCTGATATTAGCACTACGTCAGGGTAGTTGAGGACATTTAAGTATTTTATTAGCCTCCCCTTCTTCTTGCTGGACGAGAGCCCGTTAGCATTCATATTTATGATGCATTACCTATTGAGAGGCGTCCTTTGTCTTCTTACTGTCGTTGTCCTGATGGCAATCTGTTTTTTCTTTTGTGTGACTTTTTGCGAATGGTAGATTTCGAACGAGGAGTATCAGCTTCGGGACTCAAACCTTGGCTTGAGTCCGTCGTGATTCAGGGTGATTTAATTTAGCTTAAAAATCAAACAAACGTCTCAACGCTGCTTCAGTCAGCTGAATATCCTAAATATATATGTATGTATATAATATATACAGGTTTTTGCTATATATGAATAAAAAATCCTACGATGATATGAAGCCCCAATGTATATTTAATATAATGGGAGAATATTGACAAGTTTGTTTCCCGCCTCCATTTATTTGCAAATGTAGGAGGAGACTCACAAAGAGGGGGGGAGAAAGATAAGAAGGACCCCTGACAACCCGCAAAAAACAAAAAAATCAAAGTCACTAAAAATAATAAAAATGGCTCATTTTATTCTTGGCACGGCATGCAATCAATTTAGATGTAAATTATTAGTGGAGACAGTCTTTTTATTAATATTCAACAATCATCTTTTGATGGCGAAGAGATTTTTGATGATGTACCGCTCTAGTTTTTCATGCAATTTCAGGGCTTCTATACATCCATCATTCTGAGTCATTATTGGAATGGCAATTTTTGCAATCTATTTTATTATTAGCGAGTCAAATATGAAATGATGCTGCTCCATATATAAGCATATTTACATCTATCTTTCTTTGGTAAATTCCAGTCATGTTGTTTATCAGAAGTCTAGCAAAGTTGGAACGGCATTATTTATTTATAGATCCCTTTTATGCATTTTTCTTCAAAAAAAATTAATTGTCGACTTTGGAAGATTTTTTATTCGCTTTTCTATCAAACTAAGTTGTGGCAACAAAAAAGTACAATCCAAAGTACATAAAACACAAAAACAATTAATTTGTTGAAAATTATGTAAAATGACTATGTAAAAATATGACTGAACATTATTTGTCAAAATTAGTGCTTAAATAAACGCAAAAATTGATCTACCGTCATTGTTTTCTAGGACGATAGGGGGCATTGAGCAACAGTTATTTCATTAAAGCACTTTGTGTTGGATTGCCACCTTTATAATGACTATAAACGTAATAGTCTCAATAAAAGAAGGAGGAAAAAGATCGTGGCAGCCATTTTATGTATCTTTTATGACGATAGCAAGTAAGGAAGGATAATATTATCCTTGTGACATTAAAATCTAAGTACTAAGTTTAAGGAGTAGAAAAAGAAGAAACGGCAATAACAACTAGTGACATCATTGTAAGGGACTACATTTAATGAAACATAACAAAAGATGACGCCATCACTGGACATATATTGCTGAATTTCATTTTTTATAATCCCAAGACTATTAACTTGTTTCAACAAGAGTGGCAGCCATCTTAGAACGCTATACGTGTTCAAAGAGCTCCTTTTATTTTTCTCTGTTCATGATCATTTATTATAATGGTCTGTGGTTGGATCATTAAAATAGTTGAAATGAGAAGAAGGACCTATCGGTACTGTAGACAACGCTTTGCTCATTTTTATTGTCTGTAGTGATTAAATATCCATACATGTTAATGGAGTGCAATAGCTCAGTGCGTTAAGGCGTGCTCAACTCTCAATGTTGGGGTCGCAGGTTCGAATTCCGAGAGGGGAGGTTAGTTTTGGTCCACCCCATTAATAAGATCCTAGGTTCGATAGACTAATTAACATGCTATAATGCTTATATATACCGACACGGATGCAATTCGGTCGAACCGTATAAGCAACAAAAAAATATGCTTACATGTTTGAAATTAAGAGAGGATATGCTAAATTGTCTTAACTTTTACTACACTCATATTTTTTGTTTTATATCAAATAATTTATTTTGTTCAATAACTCTTTTATTTCCCTTTTAGCCCTTAAGGCTAATGTTAATGAACTCAAAATAAATCAAACAAGACAACGCCAAAGTATTATTTCTTAATTTAATAAAAAGCGCAATATTAGATTCATTTTTCTAACTAAATATCTCCTTTTTGAAAACTAAATGCTTTTAAATGATTAAAAACGTTATATAAGGATATTTCAATGGCTTTTTACAATGAGTTGTTACGTCAACCAATTCATTTGTTCAAATACAAAAGTCCACCAATTCCATGTTAAGCATTTTTATAGATTATAATACTTAAAAAATATTATATCTTAGGACCTGCCAAGCAAAAATATATTAATATTAATTAGGTATAATTGTATAACGAAGCCATTAAATCTAGGTTATAAATATATTTCATTAGTAATTTATCGATATCTATTATAATAATAATAACTTAATTCAATAAATATATCTTTTCTCCAATAATAAGATATAAATATAATATTTTTTTCTTTACAAAGACTTCAATAATAATAATGATATATAAAAGTCTTATTATCTTCAAATTAATGAATCAAAGGAATGCAATTAAAATCTTCAACAATTGTTTTTCATTCTTTTTCATTGTTTTTTCGGAATTTATCTTGTTATTATTATTATTTTATATAGACGTTACTATTTACAAAGAAATTAGAGGCAATCATGACTGAAACTAATTAAGGAATTTTACATTGAGGCATATTTTTATCTATATTATTTTAATTCAATAGGATATATATATATATATATATATATATATATATATACTTACTTGGTGATTGTCGTTCATTTGTAATCGTTCTCATTAAACAAAAAAATTGTCTTTCGTTTTGGCGCCAAAAAAAACGTCATCACTTTTTTCAAAATGGCGAAAAAAAAATTCCTTTCTAAAAAAACGTCGTCAATTTTTTTAAATGACGAACGATTCAATTAAAAATTAACGATGAACGACGAACGTAACTTTGGCGAACAACGAACGGTAACTTTTGGTGAACGACGAACGGTAACTTTTGGCGAACGACAAACGAACGGCAATCTTTCGGGAACGTCAACAAGTCTGATATATATACATACATATATTATATTTTGATATATATATATATATATATATATATATAATAAATTATAAAATAAATTTTACGTTGATTTTGCATATCAGAATGAATTTTAATTTTTAAGCTATGAGTAAAGAATACCCTCTAAAAGGTTGATATATAAAAAGAGTAATTTTGACTTGCATATATGCATTATAAAATAGCTGTAGCATTATTTCTATTGTAGCATTTGTAGAAATAATAATATACATATATATGAATATGATGAATACACATGACTACATTTTTACCTCCATTACCAAAGTCTTATATCTCAAGCCTGAATAATTTGAATACATTTAAAAAAGGCTTTTATATGTATTTTTATTATTCGCCATCACTTTCCTTCGTGCCATATGCAAAGCTAATTGCTCAAAATATTAAATTAGAGGCTTACACAAGGAGAAGGGGTGAGAAAAACAAAAAAACTCATCTTCTAATTGCTTAATAGTATCTCTATCTCATTATAATTCAAATCTTGTAAGTCCCTAATTAGAATAGAAAGAAAATGCTGAGTATAAAATGAAAATTTGATCTTTCTCACCTCTTCATAGAGGTCAAAATGCGTCGTCATGGGGTGTATTTAACTGCAGCTATGGTTCTATGTGGGGCTTTAACCCAAACAAGAATACTTTTACTTTTTGTAGGCCATCAGGCATAAATATATGTATGTTATGCAGCACTCATAGGCTCATATAAATGAGGGTTTCTAACCTGAAAAGATCTCTCGGAATCATAATGATGTCTTCATTAACCTCTTGAAGGCGATCATTGATTCTTCTCCCCAGAAGGTTCTACTTAATTAGTAAGAGTATGCCTCTTATATATAAGTGGCCATCAAGTAGAAATGAGCTGATACAAAAAAAAAGTTTACTCTGTGTTTAACTCACAGGAAAATAAATATTTGTGTGTTTTAAGCTATCATTTCTTGGTATTATATAAAAATATATCAATAATTATTAGATCATAAATCTTAATGCTGCAACATTGAGCAAAAATTCATTGAAAACCTTCATCAAAATGAAAAAAAACCCACTAACAAAAGCAAAGAAATGGAAAATATAAAGATTATATTTTTTTAATAAGTAGTTCATAGATCTTTGCCTTGTTACAACAGTTCTTTTTATAAGTCAAATCAAAACAAGGTGCTTTGTCGATCCTTTTCATTTTTTAAATAAAGTGTATCTTTTTGTATTTTTCTTAGTAAGATGAAAAATATATAAATAGTTTGTGAACTTAAGAACCAATGTTTTATATTAATAAAAATTTGCTATTACACCTATAAAAAGAGAGAGATATATCTATTTCAAATCAATATAATACCCACGTAAACTCATTTTGAACAATTCTTTTAATCTGACGATCCACAAATATGCCTTCACATATATTTATGATTATTTCTGAAGACTAAATGAGCAGCAAACAGCCTCCTTATCTACAAAATAAAAGTTGTTGACCCCCATGACCCATTATTACGCCTTTGCTACATAATAAATAATGTCAGTAATAATTAACAGCTTTGCGTGTGTGAGTGTATGGGACTAAAAATAAGCCCTTTTCCCACTTAGTTTTCCAGATTCATAATATATATTCTGGAAAAGCGATAGGAAAAAGTGCAAAGTGTTAATGCCCTGAATATAATTGAGGAGCATCCAAAAATCGGTCGAAGATATTGTTAAGGATAAAGCCTTGATCTTAATATGATTATTATATTATTTTATTCAAATTGTTCATTGTGTTCTATTATTTACATATTTTACAAGTGAATCCTTCAAGATTCAGTGATTGAATTAAGCAATCTTTGAGAGAGATCCTATTACTCAGACTTATGGATGTATGCATTTACTGTTTATCCAGATTGCCGAGTGTTCTGTCTTCTCCTGAGGGATATGTCCGGACTTACCCGACCCAGCCCCTTTCATCACTATAGATAGTTATACTGAGTGCACTTACCAAGAGGTAAATACCTACGGCAGCTGCCCAAGGGATTGATGATTGGCAAGATTTCTTATGCTGCCGCAGCTGTGGCAATTCCTCGATTCGATAATGAGTGCAAGGGGCCAAATGCCGCACACAGGGCTGTGCAGGTCGCCATAAATGACGCCACCAGGAGCATCGTTGGATGTAAGAGGCGGGATCACATCCACATCGGGGACCTCCTTGAGAGAGCAGGCCTTCCCTCCCTCAACGAGGTGGCCGCCAAGGCGGTGGCCATGGAGACTTGGAAATGTTTTTACTCCAGCGACGGGGCGGGGTGCCAGGAACCCGATTGGTGATTTCGTCTTCCCCATCCCGAGGAGGCCCATGAGGTCCACAACTTCAGTGGCGTACCCACTTGGGAGGGAGACAGCTACTTTTGCATGTCACGCAATATCTGTGTGGAACTTGTCTAAGGCCTTGAGGTCGGCCATTACCCTTCACACAGCCAGGACCGCAGCTAGGGCCATTGGACGCAGCGTCCCCATATAATCCATTCTGCATGGGCATTTTGTTTTTATTTTTTTATTTTTTTTTTTATATTTTTTATATTGTTTCTTTAATTTATAATTTTTATTGTTTTTACTATTATCTTATAATATTATTATTATATATATATATATATATATATATTTGAGAGAGGATTTTTTGTATTTAAGGAGCATGTGACCTCAGACCACCTACCACAACTAGCTCCTTAGCAACATAAAAAGTATGGCAACTGTCATAAATTCCTCCATAGAACCATTTAGAGTGCAAATAAAATCGCTATAAAATCTAAATATAAATTTGGCATTCGTTGATTGTTAACAATAAAAACACAACTGGACATGGATAGATGTGACATCATAAGCACTATGTGTTACTCATATTGTGACTCATCATAGGACTAGAGTGGGGAGGGGGGGAGTACCAATAAAATATTGAAGAGATATTATATTATATGATATGAAATTCTTTATTATTTTCACAATTTTTATCATAATTATATATTAATATAAAATATATTTTTAGGTCATATTTGCACTATTTTTGAGAATTAGCAATAGGAAGAATTTGGATTTGTTTCATACTGAATTACGTACTTTTTGCAATAAATTTAGATAGTACCAAGAAAATATGGAAAATGATTAATCTACACTATCATATTTATGGACTTATAAATAATTGTCTGTATTTTTTTAGCTTTGGTTATTTATCCATGGACTCAAAAACTAAGAGGAGAAACCCATACCCCCCCCCCCCCCTCGTTTGTTGATGAAGGCTCATTTAACAAATTCTATATACATATTTTGAAAACAACAGATGAATACTTAAAATACATTGCCCAGGGTTCCGAATTGCTCCAAGGCAAATCTTGATAAGAGCCTAAAGCAGACTGGAAGAAAAAGATGCGGTCGTACAAATGACCCATGAAGAAGTTTTGCATAGCATTATGAAGGGATAAGTATGATGAAGTTGATAATAGAACAAAGTGGTTAGGAAGAAATGGTCCAATAGGAAAAACAAAAAGGTCCGAAATTATTAAGAAGAAAATATATTTTCTAATTTTTAATTCTCTAAAAGTTTGAGTAAGTAATTCAATATTAATTAACTGAATTAAAAAAAATAAATATAAATATATAAGAGTGATTCTTATTTCACGTTTTTCGTATTTGAGAGTCGAGCTCCCCCTAGATTTTACTTTAGTGCATAAGACCATCTTGTGAAAGTTTGAACGAAATCGAATAATGGGAAGTGTCCGCTCAAGTGGCCCAAAAGTTATTTGGTAAACTTATGTAGTATTTTCTTTTCGCCATTCGATCGCGTCTAATGTCCTTAATTTCAATGCTATTTTCAAACAATTTGCCGCAAAAGGTAGGTATGACTGCAAGGATTCCAAATCAGTTTTTATTTTTATGTACATCCAAAATGAGACGAGATAATAATGTTTCAAAATGTTCATTTTGGGATATTTTCCATAAAAATGACTATTTCAAAACTTATATATATATATATATATATATGGATTTTCAGATCCATCATTTGTAAAAAGTGCAATTGCCCTCATTAAATATTTATTTTGATTCTTAAATTGAGTCACAAGTCATTAAACAATAACAATTTCTGCCTACATAATCTCTTTAACTAATTGTTACAGATCCACAGACTCCGATGTATTTTACTTCAGTCCCATCTGCTATCAAATATGTCAGTCTTAACGTAAGGATTCCTTTCGATCCATATAATTAGTTAAATAAATTTAAAATATTGCCAAAAAAATATTCTTGAAGATAATCTTACAAATAAAACACTTATTCCTATATATGTAAATAATAAATGTGTTTTTTAAAAGACGATTCCGCCCAAAAGTACAATAAAGTAATCTAAGCAATGCCCCATTTTATGACACCAAAGATCGCAGCCAGGGCAGGCATCCATTTAAACGTAAATAAACTAATTCCCAACCAAATTATATTATATGGTTTTAAAAAACCATCACTCATCACCTCTTCAGCATATGTTATTAATGGTTAGTTCCTGAGGAGAAAAACATTTATTTTTTATTGCCTTTCATAAAAACAATAAGAAAAAAATAAATTGTGTGGAAAAAGTGGTTTGTAACAGAGGTTAGTGTATATTTGTTTGCCTTTCTATACATGTCATACACCTGAATCATGCTAAAGCTTATATAAAACAACTTGATGTGTGTACAATACGTGGTATATAAACATGTGTTTGTGCTAAATGATAAGTCCCCCAAAATGCGTAATAAGTCTATATATTAAAAGGGCTGTGCGTGCTCTGTTTTTTATTTATTTATCTTCCACACATAAAGCCTTGACGTGTTGTATCCGCATCGAAGGAGGCCTTTAAATTGTAGCCTTTCAGAGGAAGGCTTCATAATGCTAATAATTACTCAGGGGTCGACCCTTCCATGGCTTTATGTGTTGAGCATGACATGTCAAAATAATGATGCGAAAAAAACTTCTTGACGTATTTATATTATATGTATTTTGCTGGTAAGTTTAGTATGTGGAGTACTAAAGTTATTATATATATATAAGTATTAAAGTATATATAAATGCAGATTGTGGCAAAGAGGTTCCGCTGGTAGAGCTGATACAGAGCCAAATCATCACAGCCCTCTAGAGCTGATCGGTTCATCTTCTCCACTCCCATACGTCCTAAGTTCTGGAAAAATTGAGGAAAAAATATGCTGCATCCAGCGGATTTTTTATGCAGTGATAACTTACTCCTCTTAATTCCCATGTGGGATTGAAATTTGTTTTAGATCGGAAGCTTTCTCTCCTGGAGGAACTGAATAATGAGGGAGGTCCAATAGAAGCGAACACCAAATTAACCCAAGACATCTCTTAAAGTTTTTACTTTCATTTTTTATAAATTTTCTAGTAGTTAATATCTAGATGAAGTTCGTGATTTACTCGAATATTTTAATGCTTATCACTATTTCCTTCTTGTTAATCTTATAATCAATTAATTGTACAAAAAAAATATTTAAAAAAATATGTTTAACCATG
>CP045903.1:18041333-18052867 GCA_013387185.1 Caligus rogercresseyi | reverse complement strand
TCATCTATGTAGATAAATCATTGGAGATATATCTTTCATTTAGTTGACGTGATTTTTGGAGCTTTGCATTATAGAATTTTGTCAGTTATCTTACTCAAAGTATCACCTAGGCCACCTGTCAGCAAGCGACTCTTTTTGTCAGTTAGCTTTTATAGGAGTCTGATGACACATTTAATAGGAGATAACTAATGATCTTTAGAATGACTTGAAAAAATATATAGAGAAATGGAAAAAGGAATTTATTTTTCGTTTTTATAATTGTTTATCTAAGCCAGATGCAGATTCCTACAATCAAGATCCTTGGAATGGGTCAAAATAACGAATGGTAACTGCGCTTTCTGACAAATTACTCGTTTTGGATGTATGTTTGGTTTTTGTTTTTTTGGTTCTTGTTTTTATGACTTTGAGGACAAAGATATACGATAAGTAGGTGTAAGAGTTCACAATATTAGAAGCTTAAAAGACTTGTTAAGAACTGTGAGTTAATTAAATCCTGACGTAAAGGGCACATATTATCCCTTTTGCTATTAGAAAAATTCTTAAAGAATAAAATATTAAAGATTGATCCATGATTGACAAATATAATTTTGGAACTTATATTATACAAAAAAAATTGAAAACACTTTCAGCTTCAGGATAAGAAACGTACAGTTTTTTTTATTTTTATCTATTTTATATTTATATATATATATATATTATTTCAGTGCCATATGAAAAAATTAATTGATTATATTTGTAACAGTGAGACCATATACACACTCAGAGAGTGCAAACCTCCGCCGTCAATGGGGTCCTTATGAGCCTGATCCAGGCGGATTTTTCACGACTGGGGCGGCGTAGAGCGACGGGGGATGGTTCCCCTCGACGTAATTCCGAGAGGAAGACGCTCCCGGCACCCGGATTTCACAGCACAGCGCCATCTATTTGCAGAGTAGGCTAACTTGAAATATTTATTAGTATTTAGCTCCTTTTGCATCTTAATTCTGTCACTCAGAGATGCCAAAATTTAATCACTTGTTCCTTTTGGCATTTTCAACAAACTCAACAAAGTTCATCCTATTCTGTTCCGTACTTTTTGAGTTATTCTGCTGACAAACAAACCAACAAACCCAACGCCAGTGAAAACAATACCTCCTTCGCGGAGGTAATAACAAATATTTTCAATTAATTGGTAAATAGAACATCCTATTGGTAGCAAACCTTTTCTCTTTTTATCAAGATTGCAACAAGCGTCAATGAACAAAAAAGGGTTTAAATGTTCGATATAGTATTTCCAATACTAAAATACTTAATTACTAATCATCACTGATGCAACTTCTTCGAAATCATATAGGCGGCACCACACGCCTACTACTTTAAACCGCAATACCCCTGCAAGCCCCATGCACAGCTTCCTTATAACAATCTTAAAACTAATCACTTTTATAAAATATGAACTAAGGATGAAAAACATATATTATTACATATGTAACACAACCCAAGTCATTATTTTCGCTTTTCAACATCTTTTGATTCTTATTATTATTTATTCCATTTGCTTCACAAATATTGCACAAAATAATTAATTAGCCGACTCGTGATGCCTTCCTACTACATATTAATTACTTTTTTGTGTTCGTTTTTTTTAGTACGCCTTATGGGTTGAAGAAAAAATATAAAAGATGGATACATTCACTTTTCATGCAGATAATTAATGATGCTACCCTGATTTTATTTTTCATGTTTATTTTACGGCCCGAGACCTGCTCTCTCTCTCTCCCTCACTCACCTGCCTGGTAGGAGGTCTACGCGCCAAATAACCCATAACTCAAGCACGCTAGAATATATATTGCAAAAATAAAATGATAACAATAATAAAACGAGGGATGAAAATGTTGATTGATGATTATATAGTCTTGGACGTCAACAATCTATGAACGGATTAAAAATGTTTCCTTGCCTAATATATTAAAATTGTTTCATTGTTTATGATAATAAAATGAGTTATACTATAGTGCATCTATTTATCCTATAATGAAGAATGCGTGGAACATTGGGGTTCAAAGGCTACGAAAAGAAACAGATGGGCCGTGCATATTATATCAGTAACCTCATACACCTTTTAAGAGATTGATATTATACTAGTTATGCCACACCTCATATCTGGACTTTAATGTTATTCTTTGTTTTGATAGGAATCCAAAGTATTTATATTATTTGACGTAATTTTTTTACACATTTATCAGCTGATTTTTCTTCATTGCTTGATATTATGTTGTATACTTTTCATCTGTAATACACTTTGTTATTAGTGACAAAATTTAAAATGCATGTATAATTCGTGAGGGTCCCAACTGATTAGCAATGAAAGAACCTTCTGGGTGCACCCACTAAAACTTTGACATATTGGAGGTTTAAACCAGTGGCAATGGATCTTTTGGTATATTTGGGGTTGTCAAATTTATCTCATATGGATCATCGAGAAGTTTTGGTTGTCATAAGTCAGCCAAATTGAACTTAAAAAATAAACTTATTTTGGTCCTTTGCTTCCCTTGGTCAGAACTATGGTATATTTAAGTTTCAAATCATCCACCCGTGGACACTATGTCGTGGTATCCCAATTACGTGTTCTTACATTAACATTTATAAATTTTTAGAGTTCAATTATAGAAAAAAATATTTTTTTAATACATATCCAAATGTATGTCTTATGAGTTTCAAACCAACTGCCAAGGAACTTGTTTTGCAGCATCCACAGTTATGTGTTTTTACTTCAATTCTAATATAATTTTGAGTTCATATATATGAAAAATAAAATTGCCATAAGCAAATATATTCAAAGAAATGTGTTATTTTAACGTATATAAAAATTTGTTAGAAAGATGATGGGTTTTTAAATCTCAGAGCATTGTTTCCAAGAATTATTATCTGAGCACTAATAAGAAACTAATGTATAGAGACAAATTAAACATATATTCAAATACAAATGTCAAAAAAAATGACCTTTTGATAGTATGTGGGCCAATAACTTAAATTCATTTTTTGACAATATTGGTTAAGAAAGCTTTTGTAGAACTATAAAAAGTATGTTTATTTTTTACAAATATTAAATCCTAAGTTTTCGATTTTGATGTTCAGGGATTCAAATGCAAAAAGTGTAACATATATAAATGACATGTTCTGTAACTATTTGCAAACGAGTAGTGTGTTTTCCTTAATAAAAATATTAAAAAAGATTTCATTATATAACTGTATTCTTCAAGAGGGTTTCCACACTCATTTTTTTCAGCCTTTGCATTATTATTTTTGCAAAATCTTTAGAGCAAAAAAACAGAAATGAAAGAATAAAAGAAGAAATATTAGTATAAGGCATAAAAACTGCTTTGATAAATTATTTCTACCCCCAAAAATATTTTCCTACATTTTACTAACAGTAAATCACTGGCATTTCGTAGTCTCACCTCAGACGCCAACCCAAATGGAATAAAAGGCATGAAGGCAGCTATGCATATACTTACTTAAATTCAAATATATATATGAAATCAATCATCATTTCTGAGATAGAAGTGAAGGAAACAGAAGCGTCTTATTCATATACATCTTTTTTTTGTCAAGAGTATTAAGGGGATAATTGAGATCTTTCATTTGCCCGTCTGTTTCATATTCTCTAATTCAATTAGATAATGCCGTTTCGATAACAAGAGGGTATAAAAAGCATAGTTTATTGTTCTTTTGAAAAGAATTAAATAATAATATTTCTTGAGATGATGCACAAGAATAGTTTTAAAACAGTTTACTCTGCCTTTGTGATTCTTCGACTACAAAAAAGTATGAAGAGAGTCCACAACTGCAAGGCCCCCAAAATTTAAAATGTAATGGATTTTTGCATTGATGTTCTGCTAATGATGTTTAGTGATTACACCTTTATTTTTCTAGCAAAAGTGTCGTCTATCACCTACGAAATATGAAATTAAACGGTATTTTGATACATTTATTTAAAACCCTGCCTTTAATATTGTTACATTCATTACAATCGAACTATTGATTATTATTTTATTATCTTTTTTCTCTCTAATATGTTTTATTCATACAAACCTAAGATACTGAATTTTAGATTTTTCAATATTCCACTCTAATGAAACAAACAATTGGGAAGAATTAGGGCTTAAGAAAACACCTTTAGTATCTTAATTTTAATTGCTTTTGTTAATACCATGAACCTAATATACACGTATAAAAATAATCCTCGAAGGATTCATTAGATCTTGACGAATTTTTCGGTGAATATTTTTGAGGGAGTGTTTTTTCCCCCGGAAAACTCATTATTGCCAATTTTATTTTATTGCCCAAAACGGTTTTTGTGTTTTTTAAATTTGCTAAACTAGATTTGGACCAAATTTTCTGTGGATGACTTGAAGTGTTAAGATGTATTTTGGACCATTGAGTTATTCCTGGATTTTTTTCAAGATTATTGATTTTTATTATTTATTGACAGTCTCCAAAGTGAAAAAAGGTTTTGGAAACCATCAGGTAATCTTTTGTTTTAAGCACACCTTTAATAAAATATAAATAACAATTCTACATGGGTTCTTGCATGGATCTGAAAATGTGAAGCCTCGAATTCCGGATTTAGGAGCGCCCATGTGTAAATGGGTTGGTACAAAAAATTGAATATGTGCCAACAAATTAAACATTACTTGAAACTACTATAAAAAGGATTTTAAAAAGGCATCGCAAATTTTAAACAAATGTAATAATGCGTCCTTTTATGTAATGTTATTCTTCAGAGCAGTAAATGTGATCCAAAATGTTCATTTATGTATCTTCCCAACTGCCCTAAATAGTCTTACTCTGTTTTCTGTATATAATTTTTAGAGCCTTTTATTTTTAAAATATTTAAAATTGTCGCAGATTACCGAATTAATGTTCTTAACCGAAAAAAAATGCACACAATGATATAATGTATATGTTATTATAAATCCACGTGATCATGATATTAGTAGTAGTTTGATCCTTGGATAAACTTTCACGTCTACTTGAAATATTTCCTTCAATGCATTTCAATTGAACTGCATGCAAAAAAAAAAAACTCACGCATATAAATATAAAACTTAGATTTCACAAGATTGCCATTGAGATTTTGTTTTTCTCTTTAAAAAGTGGTGAGTATCATGTACCCAGACCCATAAATTAATCTTCGTCCTACCCAATGCACGTTGCCCCCCATTATTTCTCTTTCGCTTATCAGATTCAAGTACTTCCAGCCACCAAAGATAACCCCCTCACATCTGAAACAACAGAGAACAAGTTGAAAATAGCAATATAACTTATGATATTCTTCTATTCGTCCAAGATAAACTCAAAGTAACTTAACTGCTGACTCCTGATTTGCAAAAGAAGATTCTTGAGGGAAAGAAAGAAAAAAAACTGGAGGAGGATGATTTGTTACCAAGTTTGGGCATACATAAAGAACACGAAATGTACACAAAATGGAAGAAAAGTAGCGCAGTAGAGAGTAAAGTATTATATATATATATATATAATATATATATATATATATATATATATATATATTCCATATATATGGAACCCAAATAAGAAAAAAGCATATTTTGTTGTGTTAGGAAATGTGAAACTACTTACAACAAGAACATAAAGTTATAGAACAGATAACATATTTTACTAAAAAGCACAACTCTTATATACTATATATATCAGTATGTTTGTTGTAATTATTATTTATGTATATGAAATAATATATATTTAACACCTTGAACCTTTAAAGCTCAAAAGAATGCCCATAAAATAAATATTTGTTTACATTTAGTCACATAATAAAACTTAAATTTAATAATACTCTCAATATATATTTCATTTGCAAAGATATATCAACTTTTGGCTATATCGTTCTTTATTTAAAAAAAAATATAATAAAACCTTTAGCTGGATATTTATTTTATGAATGCAACTTTACAGTTGATATCTAGTACATAATTTGTTTTTAAACATTTTCACATTCTGAAATAGCCGTTAAGATGTTTTTCATAGATATAGTATTTTTTTTCATTCTACTAACACAGTAATTTATCTCAAGGTAATATTGACTATAATGTTAACATAATTTTAGTATAAAAAACTTTATATATATGCAGAAATTTGTTTAATTTAATTATTACTATAATATATAGGTATATATATATATAAACCTTGTTTTGAGGGGAGGGTACAGTTTGTTCGATAGGCTAATGAATTATAAAGCACTGAAAAGATTAAACGAATCAAGAATTTATTAATTTTCATTGCTCCTCATTCCTTATACAACATAATAATTGTCGTTGGAATAAGGAAGCTGAATATATAAATAATAAGTAGTTCCTTTATCTTTATTTTCTATCCCATCTATCCTAGAAAGGCTTCTTTTACTCAAGTATATACAAGATACCATTTTATATATGTGTACATTTATTTTATTCTTTGAAGAAGTACAAGAAACCGTCCTAAACTTACCAATATTTTAATTCTGGCTTATCTTTTTTCAAACATGATGGATTCCGACTTTTCATTCTTTGTTATGAAATGTCTGCTGGTTTAATGATTCAGTAGACAGAAATATTATACCGAACTTAATTATAAACAAAAATAAAATGATGTCTTTGTAATGTCATTATTTAGAAATAACTTTATTTTTTCAACGTAGGTATAAATATGCATTTATTAACTATTTTTTTGCTTTAGAGATCTGGCCATTATTAACAAAAAATTGTATTGTACTTTTAAGTAGTGTTTAGATCATTGAGTCCAAATAACGATGGAAATGCATTACTTAAGAAAGTTCTTTTTAAGAAATATATATATATATATATATAACGAGAACCGTTCTCAAAGAATATGTATTGTCTTTTATAGTCTTTATGATTATAAATGTTGTTGTTCTACTCTGAATTAATAATTTTAGATCCAAATGTCCATTTAGTTTTTTAGTTTAGAATTCGCCGATTATCTTGCAAAAGTGGCTGTGAGAGTCAATATCAAATATGCATCGGAGTACCGCCGAGCTACGTGAAGAAGCAGTAGATAGTTTGTTTTATCAAAGGTGGAGCAGCCGTCACAAAAACACGTAAATATGAAGCACACTCGTCGAATGTTGAAAACTCCTTAACAAAACACGATCAAATTTCGACGAGAGAATATGAAACTGCTTGTTCAAGCCGTCACTGGCCATGGACCTTTTCTCTCGCACTTGAGTAAATTGAGGAACATCAGTCCAATTTGCGATCTCTGCACGAAAGAACCGCAGACTGCAGATCACCTCATAAACAGATGTCCTGCTCTGTCCTATGAGAGGCATGAAGTTTCTCAAGAGGAGGACGAAAACATTAGAATAATCAAATTTATGCAATGTAAAATAATGAAAATATTATTGTAAATAATTTTAGTATTTAAGTAGGAATAGGTATATGTACATAGGTATTGTTATCATTATCATTATTATTATTGTAACACAGATACCCCGTAGTGTGGTTGTGTTCTCTACTTTAGTGTTATATGTGCGTTTTCGTGTGTATGTCTATCGTGGATGATAGTAATAAATAACAAACTAGTCCATTTAGTTTGTGTTTTTAACGCAATTACTTGGGGCATTTTAGAAAAGAAGTACAAACAAAATGTAGTTTTCATAAAGTGTATATGAATATCATCAAAGTTATAAAACATAATCTATCGAGATATATGCTGTATGGAATGTATGCAGGTATAAATACTTCAATGCATGTATACCTAGTGCTTAGAGCCAAAAAATGTAAATATACCGTGTATCTATGAACACATCAATGATTGAATACTACATTTAACTTAACCATTCAGGGCATTATAAATGCTTGAGCCCTCTCAAGCATGAAGGGACTAAGATAATAACACCAATATAAATCAGGTCTTATACATGCTCAACCATTTTCCTATTGTTGTAGAGTGAATAAAATAAACTTTGTTTTCCTGAGCGCCAAGACTACGATAGGGGATTTGAAAGCTCACACATACGAGGACTAAAAAAATATTTTTTTTTCTTTCATCAAATTGAAGTTTTAATTTTAGACTACAGTGTCTTTTTATGTATTTGTATACACAATTACTTCATATTAATAAGATTTGATAAAAATATATGCTGAATATCTATTAGTGAAACGAAAGTCGAGTTGTTTCTCTCATTCATTTGATTCGAATTAATATATTTGCAGTTAGGTACGTGTTTAAAGTGGAATATTAAAATATCAATAAAAAGTATAATTGGTTTAAATATTTTAAAAACCAAATTTAATAATATAGACAAATTAAGAAATTGAGTCAATAAGCTTAAGAAATCGCCTGATCCTTTCAGTAAACGCGTATATATCCATATTTGAACAAAAAAACATAAATATTTGATACATATATATATATATATATATTTTATATTAGCCTCTGGCTAATCCTCTAAACAACCAGACTATATTTGAATCACAAATAACATATCCTTCTTGCATTCTTTTAGAGCAAAAAAATAGTTTAATTTTACGTGAAAAAATATTTTGAATCAATATTAACATAAGCTTTAATTGTTATTTTAATGGAACATATAACGTTTTTCTCCCTTAAACAAATCGTGCAAATAAGATTTGGTATTATTTATATACCACTGTCATTTATTAAAGCTTTAAGAATTCCAGAACTCACCTGAAAAAGAAAAAAATAATATAGTTATTAAGAATGGCTTTGTAAGATAAGCCATAAGTATTTATATCTTATATTATTAGAGTCAAATGATTCTCTCATTTTTTATGTTTATTTATATATGAAAGGTAGCTCTGTCACTACTACTTATAGTTCAATTGAATTATTAACACTAAGGCAAGCATTTTCGAGGTCTGAGCACAAATATTTAATATAGGAAGAACTTGATGTGACATTTGAAATCAAATTCCTCAGACTTATCAAAATGACTACTTTGCCTCCTTTTAATGCATATACTATTTATAGAACCAATTATCTTTATCATTATAAAGAGCTATGAATTCGTTCCACGTTATAGGATTATATGGATGTGTTGGCTTTGACCATGCATAATCCTACTTAGCCATGAGTTTTTTGCAAAAACTTTTAAATGGTTAATTCCTAAATTACTCAACGAAAAAACATTAATTAGAAATATTTTTATATTTGGATGATTATCATAATTTTGTTATATATCATAACTTATTTTGTTGTTATATAAATAGCAGAATAAATTGGAGGAGACCTTCGAGACTATTATGAAGAAGCAAGTTGTCATTATTTAATTGTATGACGAACGGTGTGAAACACAGCACTTTTTGTAGGGTCTCATCGACTTTTAATAATACTTCAGTTTTCTCCGTACAATCAACACTCTGTGATGATATTTTGAAAAGATCAAATACTTTTATTGAAGATTTGTGAATTTAAAGCCTCAACTACTTTTCATTTTAAAAATCAACTCCTATTTCTCCAAAATAATTCAAATACTTTCAATACATTCATAGCTTGAAAAGATGGAGATAATACCTATTGCTTTTTCATTCCTGAAAACGAGAGAGCAACTCTTATTATTCTTCAATGTCTTATGAGTCTTGTAGATTATAGTATTTTAGATATCAAAGATAAATTTAAAGCACATGGCAATCTATTGCTAGCAATTCTTTTGATAGTATTTGAACTAAATTAGAAACTCCAATTATATAGACACCAAGTACGCTTATTGAAATATCAGTCATCATATATTATTATTTCACGTCATCAAAAAATATGTTTCAATAGGTTTTTGATGATGTAAGTGGGAATAATAATATTGCAAAATGTTATTCTGCCTGATTAGCCGTTTGTGACGTCATTAAAAATCGTTGGCAGGCGAAAAGTCAGCTTTTTCTTTGCAATATGGACGCACCCTGTTTTTATTTTATAGCTGTGTAAAACTTAACATTTCCTTATCAGCATTAATTCATTCTTGGCCGTAGAGGAGCTTATCTCACAACAGGTCCACATATTAATCACATGAGCACTGACGAAATGAGGAGAATAAAATTAGTACGACGAAAAGGGAATTGATTTTATTCAAACAATGATTTAAAAGAAATGAAAGAATGTGTAGTCACAACTTGCATAATAAGGCAAATTCTTACAGATAGTTAAAAGCCAATATTGTCATATTTCACTTCTTTAAAAACTTTTAACACATAGTAGAAACAGCTTTGACTTGAAAGAAATTCACTTCTTTTCCATGGAGAAAATCTAGAGTCACGTAGATTGGATTAAAGCAAATGAATGAGAACCGTTTATTATTAGGACTATTAATATCGAAAACCTATATTATTTTCATTTAAGTGGTGGGCTCAATCCAATAGACCACTATATATATAATTATAGTTTTTACATACTTTTTTCCATCTTTAATACCTTTTATTTTATTGTTTTTTCACTTATGTGAAAAAGTTATAGGTTACTAATATAACTTTTTTGTGTGAAGAATAAGTATTATAATATATATAATGCTTATAAATAAAAGGGGCTTTGTAGGCATCATTAGCCTATAAGGCCCCTAGTGCATAACTTAGTTTTGTATAATGTAACGAAGAATATCTTCCATAAATCTGTTAATCTGTTCGATGAAATAGGCATGAAAAAGTGAAATGGTATATAAGAAAGGAATATCTATGTTTAAATTATGATATGGAATGTATGAACGTAAATTTTTTGGGTACTCAAAAAAATAAACGAATTTGCGTATTTTTAAAGGAAATATTTTTCTTTGTTTACCATTCGATTTATAAAATTACTTAATTTTATTATATATGTCATTTTTTTTTTATTATTATATAACAAATTATATTAACTCTAGAATATATAGAACCCAAGTAATACACCTATTTCCTATTTACAGCAGTAGGAAAATGTCAATGTTGTATAATTATTTTAGACGGATATATTTTTGATGACTTAAGCTGAAATAACTTATTACAAAATGTTATTATTCCTGCTTGCCGGTGTGACGTCATTAAAAAACCTATAAGGCAAAATTCACCTCTCTTAGTTATATGTTACTAATTGAACATAAATAAATATCAAATTGGGCAGGTTGCAATGATGGAAAGGCATGAATAAACAAAATACATTTATTGTTATACTACATCTATTATCTTAATGGTTTAATCTTTATTTTAAATAAATAATATGTTATAAGGACATTTCATATCTTTCAATGGTAATATTTTTATTTGTTAACGTTTATTACCTGCCGCCGAAGGAGGTATTGTTTTCACTGCGTTGGTATGTTGGTTTGTTAGTTTGTTGGTTTGTTTGTCAGCAGGATAACTCAAAAAGTACGAAAATTCGATGAAACTTTTTGGAGTTGTTGGAAATGCCAAAAGGAACAAGGATAAATTTTGGCATCTCTGAGTGCTTATAAGATACAAAATGAGCTAAATACTAAAAATATAATAATGAAATGGGGTCTCTATTCAGGGGAGTAGAAAAAGAACAAACGCTTAAAAAATATTCATTGACGTAAT
>CP045903.1:18026603-18041233 GCA_013387185.1 Caligus rogercresseyi | reverse complement strand
TATATATATATAAGACCTCCCCAAAAAAAACCACTTTTTTAGTCTTGTACATATACCCAGCGATTCTGGTTCATTTTTTGATGCTGAAAAACGAATATTTAAATTAAAAATTTCTAGCATTGTTAGAAATCGGACGTCACTAGGTTCAAAGGTTTCGTTATGAAGCAAAACTTTTGTTATTACTTATTTTGAAAAAAATAGTTTTACTAAATTTAGCTATGATCAATTATGACTTTGAATTTTTGTAAATTTCGTCAAATAATATTTAGTGTCAATAAATGAACATAAGTGCTGACGCACCAACCATTTTTTAAATAAAAGCTTCTACTAGGGTTCTTTATAGTTTCAAGAAGGAAAAAGAAAAAGTGGGTACTCATGTTGATGTTTTTAAGTTATCTTTTAAATACGCTACACTCCACCGTCACACTTGGTACCTTTCCGGTCTTGAATGTCTTTTTACGCACTGTTTCCAACCTCGTTGACGAGTTTCCAAAAGAAAGATTGCCGACGCAATGATTATGCCGGAGAACGCAGCAGTGAAGTTCCAAACCTACCGAAGATTTCTCCTGAGAGCAATCTTGAACACTTCGTTGACAGTGAAAATTGAATCATAGCTGGTAAACATTCCTTTGATAATTGTAACAAGCTATGATTAATTTACCAAAGAATAACAAGAATTTTATATCAAATGCCACCACCTATATCTCATTGAGTGTTTCTCCCTTCAGCTTACAAACATCCATCCAACCTTCTTGGAAGCTTCTGGTGGCACCAATGGGCTTCTGATTCAACATTCATTGAGTTAAGCGGCATCGTCAACCTCTCTTCAAGTTGTCAATGACGCGGCAAAGAGGGCGTCAAGTTCGGGTCTGACTTTACTAAAGTGCTGACCAAGAGCGAGAAACAGCTCAGAACATTCTTCAGGCTGTGAACTTTCACGTTGTGCGTTTCCTCACGCAACCCGAGAGTGTTTCAATCGTGTCAACGCTACCAGCTCGTGATTGAGCTGATGTATCGTCTGGTTATGACGCCCGTTAGATTCATTACAGAATTCATAGTTCAATCCATAATTGTTTGATGTCAAATATGAGCATATATATTATATATATTTATATATTTATTATATAATAATATATATGTGAACAAAATATCTATTGGCGAATTCACGTGATTACCATAATGATATTTCCATTGAAAAACTGCATTTTGAGAAAACAAAAATTAAAAGAATTGGTATCAATACTGATGAGAGGGATTCAGAGGGAGTAGATTGGGATTCGATGGGGAAAATCTACTATCATAAATCGTTTTAAAATTGTATTAAAGATAACTTAAAACATCAACATGAGTACCCTCTTTTTCTTTTCCTTCTTGAAACTATAAAAACCCTAGTAGGAGCTGTTATTTAAAAAATAGTTGGTGCGTCAGCACTTATGTTCATTTATTGGCACTAAATATTTTTGACGAAAATTTGTAAAAAAATCTAAAGTCATAAATTGATCATAGCCAAATTTAGTAAAACTATATCTTTACAAAATAAGTAATAACAAAAAAGTTTTGCTTCATAACGAAACCTTTGAACCCAGTGACGTCCGATGTCTAACAATGCTAGAAATTTTTAATTTAGATATTCGTTTCAGCATCAAAAATTGAACCAGAATCGCTGGGTATATGAAAAAGAACTAAAAAAGTGGTTTTTTGAGAGGTTTAATATATATTCAATATATACACGCAAGTCTCTAGAAGAAAAGTTTAGCCTTCATCAAGCTATGAATCATTATGTGTTTTGTAAATTGAGGGGCATGATTTGGCATGTAGACATGATAAATGAAACATTGTAAACAATAATAGTAATATAATAACCGAATCAAAAGGTAGAGAATAATGAAAACCCCTTCTCATTTGATTAATGGCCATCTTCTCACTATCTATTGTGGTCCCTTCATTGACTCTGTCACTACTGAGCAATCAAACAATGCCCCTCATTCAGGAGTAGATACATACATACATAAAAACCTTTGAATCCCGTAAAAAAGAGTTTTGTTGATAGATAATATAATAACAGTTAGCAAAGGCAGGGGAGAAAACCCTGGAAAGCGTTGATCAATAACGTAAAGTCCATTATGATACCATGGCCGCTAAAGAATGGATACCTTCCAAGTTTTCTCTCTCTTTTGATGTGCTGGTTCCTTCAGTTTTAGAAAATAATATTAATTTTATCATATCTTATTGGAGCTCGCTACTAATGAAGTATTTCTTAGCATAATTTTAAAAGTCTTTAAGATCATTCTGACATAGAGAAAAAAAGACGTGAAAAGTGAATAGAAAAATAATATTTAGTTATGCACATTCCATGTATTTCTTATCTTAGTGTAAGGTAAAAGAAGACTCATTTCAACGAACTAAATTAACTAATACTTTATCAAAGGCAATCAAATCCTCAGGATAGTTTACTTTGTATTTATTATTTTTTAAAGTCATGGAACTTCGAAAATGCGCATTAAATAATGTTTTTTTATATTTTGCATGACCTTTTCATCAATAAAATGAGAAGTATTGTTTTTTCAAAATTCAAACGAAATACTGAATTTAAAAAAAACTTAATGTATTCTACAACTAAGTCATAAAACTATTTTTTTGCCATTAAACTTCTAAAACATATTTTTCTTAAAAAACGATTATTCATGACTATATCATGTGCTAGTGCAAAATTTATTATACTTTGAAAAAATATTGGTACTTTATTAAATTTTTGAATTGAATATAATAAGTTTCATGACATAATTTGTCTTGGAAATATTAACATTTACGACGAAATAAACCACAAAACTTTATTGTTTAATCAGCATTTTGGATATTCTGAATGGTTAAACTATGTTTTATTTTTTCAAAAAAACACCGTTACCAAATAAAATAGCCTAAAATAGTATGCAACAAATATATCTAAAGATAGTAATATTGTTTAAAAAGGATATTATTATTACATTTCAATTTATTTGCTTAAAGATATATTTTTATTAATAAGGACAATCACTCTTAGATGGCTCTTCAGGAGATTTAAATGGCTCTCATGGGTTTAAATGGCTGCCTCACCTAGTGAAAAAATATGACGTCACTGGGGTTTACTTTTGTCATTTTCTATCCTTTAGACTTAGTATTTATTCTTTGACTCTTGAAGGGATAATTTTCTTCCTTCTAATCTTTTTCATCAGCTGCGACACAGACATATTAGGCCCATATTTATTCATCCTAATATGCATCCCGATATTATATTGGTAAGTGACTAAGATTTATTTAGGAGAAACAAAGGATATCATATAAAAATACAAGTTTTTTCAAAAAAAAAAAAATTATAAAAAGGAAAAAAAAATCCCAACTGTAAGCCAATCAAATGTATATACATTTTTATGTGCTTTCCTCAATGTACATAAATGTATAAACATTCCTAGAATACTTACCTTTACCCAGAAATCACCCCACTTTGATCCTGTCTCACTTTCACAAATAAATAAAACTTTTTTATTGTATTTAACTCCTCAAAACTTTTAGGTATTTTCATCAGCTAACTCTCTCTTCTGTACTCATTCTATGTTATTAAAAAAAAACTTGGAAATAAAGTTTTTTGATTAGATTTTCCCCTCTTTTATTTCTTCTCAAATTGCCTTGTGATTCTCAAATTATAGTTTGAGAACAAAAAAAAATAAGGGAAAAAGCCTCTCTTAATGAAAAAAAATCAAGACTTCGTTGCCTGGGAATATAGTTTTGTATGTGTGTGTATTTATTTTTTTAAAGTTTGACGGCTTCAGGGCGGCTAAGTCATAATTGAAATCAAGGCTTCACAAGTTATATATGAAAAAAGTAGTTTTTATTGCCATGAATAGATGTAGATGGTTGTAAAAGAGAGGCGTTATCAAAGGTATGAACGGAAACTAAAGCAACAAGGCTTTGTAATTACAGAAATAAAGTTATATATATATATATCAAGAAACTACCAGTACACTTTTTTTCAACGGGATTCGTGCCGGGACTTCAGTATATTTTCATTCCTTTGTCATTCTGAAAGTGATATATTTTTTTAGAAAACATCTTCCAAAAAAAAAAAATGGTGACATTTTTATAGCAAACATCTTCCAAAGAAAAGTGATGACTTTTTTTAGAAAACATTTTCTAAATATTAAAAAAAATACTAAAAAAAACGTCACCACTTACAGAATGACGAATTAACGAAAATATTAAAGTTCCGGCCGGTAATTTGTAGATACCGAGCCAGGACGGACCGGGATCTTAAAAAAACAGCCGGGTACCGGTCGTTTCCTGATATATATATATATTATATAGATATATATATATATATATATATATATATATATATATATATATATATATATATATAGAGAGATAAATAAAGTATCTTTAACGGTACAAAAAAAGACAGTGTTATTTTTGGTTTTTCTTTATTATTATTTACTTCAATCGAGTATAGACGTATGTTTTTTTTCGTAAGACAGTGACAGCTCCCAACGGTTAGAAAGAATGTACTTCTTGCAAACTAAGTCAAGGCAATATCTGATCCAAGGGTGTATACAGTCTTTATTCCTTAGAAGAACGTAAACGATTCTGTAAATAATGAGTATATAAGCAAATTAGTACAAGTAAAGATATAATATAAAGGAAAGACGGACGATAGATAGTTAAAGTCGGATATAGAATGAATACATATTTAGCAAATTGATAATACCGGATACGGGACGGAAATTGCAACACTTACCTAGTATAGAGTTGCGCCCCTCTATGTCTGTTAAAAAGATTCGATCAGAAAAATATATCAAATGTAAAGCGTTAGTATAACTCTTATTTTATTTTTTTAGTCTATATATCCACTCTTAACAGCAACAACAGCCTCCAGACGGGACCTGAAGACCTGACCGACAGACCGTATGTAATGAGCGTATATTCCATCGCAGTGTTCATCAACTGAGGCCTTCATTGCTTCAATATTGGGGTGATGGATCTGCAGGCCCTGGCCTTCACATGCGGCCAAAAAGAAAAGTCCGAAGGGTTTACATCAGGGCTGCATGGATTTCAATTTGTACTTGCCACCACTCCCAGATTTCCTTTCGACCTCTTTGTTAATGTCCAACTTCTTCTTGAGACGGTAAATGGTCGATCTTGTCACGTTCAGTTGCTTGGTGATCTCAGTTGGAGTCATATCCGTGCCAAAAAGCGTCGACCCTTAAACTCTACGGTCTCGTTCCATCTCTGTGCTTATTTCAGAGGAAAGTGATTATAATATAAAAGCATAAAACATAAGCACTGCTACCGAATTATTTAGCGGGACATTTTGTTCGAAACCTCTCGTAATCTCAAATCGGATTTTTGTAAGTTTGCAATTTCGGTCCCGCACCCGGTAATATATTTATATGAAAACCGGAAAGGAGTAAAATCAGATTATGTATACAAACTCTAATTGAAATAAAGACTAAGGAGTGATAAAATTTACCTTTGGGTAGTGCAGTAATTAATTATTTGTGCAATTGTATAACTTGTTAGGAGTTGATCAATGTATATATATATATATAGATAAATAGTATATATATATATATATATATATATACTAAAGTGATGTAATATTACTATTATTTACATAACAAAACATTTTTATTCGCCCAAAGAAAATAATACAATTATATATTTAGTTTTTTTGTGTTGGTAAATTAAGTTATAAAATTAAAAAAACCTTATTACAACACAAATTAAGCAAAGAGACTTTTATTAACTACAGTCATGTATAAATATAAATTCCTCTAAACACCTCGTCCCTTCTCCATTTTGTAAACACAAAAACAGATTGTGCCTTGATAAATATAATGTAAGTTGAAGAAAGCAAGCTCAGAATTACTGACAAACAGGTGCTGTGAGGAGTGAGAACTGAGTTTTTTGTATGAGCCAAAAAAATAATTTCACTTCATTTGATGAAGAGTCTGGAAATAAAGGCGTGTGTGTTTGAAGAGCCTCCTTCAGAATGAACAAGGCTGTTTGTCAAGTTCAGAGGGGTTTATGCCTCAGGGAGATCCTTTCGTGTGTGTGTGTGTGATAAATGAAGAAATCTATTAACTTAAATAGATGAGAGAAAACAGAGGAAGTTAATGGGATTTGATATTTAGCCTTTGTGTGTTTGAGTTTTAGAGAGTCTTAGGTAAAGGAGTGGGTTTCAAGACTAAAAAACAATATTATAAATAAGAAAAATGTCATAAAAGAAAAGCCTTATGCTTTATTTGTACAAAAAAATGTGTGTTATTATAAATATATAAATCTGTATATATTTTCGAATTGTAATAATTGCTACATTATCCTGAGCCAACACCACACACGTTAAACATGATAAAGTATCAAAAGTAGTCGAATCCAAAAGCCTAAGTTAATATATTTTTTGCGTAATGTTTTGTCTGGTTCTTAACTTTGGACTTGATCCTATTCAAGTCCATGTTTTAATTGTATTTATTAAAAAATAAAGCCAATACATATAATTAAGCTTGTTTTAAATTATATCTAAATAAAGTTAAAAACCTCAAATTTTATCCTTAAAACTATTAACTGTCTCAAACGTTCATTTAAAAGCAGCTCTTGATAAACAAACTAAGCTGTATATTCTAGATTGACCTTATCAGTTGAGAAACAAGGTTTATAACACATAAACTCTTGTTGTGCCTAATGGCTAAAAAGTAACAGATGTTATTTATAAAGAAATATAGGTTTGCTTGTAAAGATTACTTAAACTAATTTGCACCACTTTTATTGTCCATACTACAACGGGCCAAGTAAAGGTTAATGTAATCATAAGAGAGTTTTATATGTTATTTTGGCTTTGTCATATGTTAATTTATCTATATATATATATATATATTATATATATATATATATATATATATATATATATATATATATATATATATTAACACCAAATATATTTTAAACTATTCATTATCTAAGACCTGAAATTAAGCATCTACGTTTTCCAAACTTTAATAAGGACTTAAATATTCAGAATCTTTGATGATATCATTTGTCATTACTTTTACTTTAATCAAAATAGCTTTTATTATCGAATCTTCCAAATCATACTTTTAATACAAAATACACTAAAAAAATACATATTAACTAACAGTATTCTGTTATTGTATTTGTATTTTATTTTACTTTTTAGTCTTTATAAAAAGTGCTTCTGAAAAGTTGAGTAAAAACAAACAATATGTGAATAAACATTTTTTTCGTAATACTTTTTATACTTCCAAGATTCCTCTACCAAATCAAAATTGTGGATACTATATCATGATAATGAAAATAGAACTGTTAGTTAGGCTAGAAGTAGAGATATATGAATACTTTGACTTATATGCGCAAATGACATTTATTTGTTGATTCATTACTTATTCATATTGTTTTTGTTTTTCGAAGAAAAAAAGCATTCTTACTACGAGGTCACTTAAATATGAATGACAATCCTACTGAGCAATTTTTAATATATTCTAACTATGAGATGTTCTCTAAATTATGAATGACAAATAAATTTACCTTAATGACCATTAAAAATACATAGAACCAGGCCCACTTTTTATATATGCAAAAAAAGCCATCATCTACCGCATCATTACTTTTAGATTATCACCCTCATCATAAAGTTCTAAGGTGTGGTTTACTTGGTAGATGTCTCTATAAGGAGAACGTAGCTTTATCGTGAATGTCATGGAAATTTGTCAACGTCACAAAGCAAATGACACTTTTTGACAAAAGGAAGATAAATATATATACTTTTTGTACTCTAGTCAATATTTCATTAATGTTGTATATTAAGTTGACATTGAAGACTTCTGCCATATATTCATTGCGTTCTTCTTATTATTATTATATTATAATCTATATATATATATATAAACGAACGACCGGGACACCTTTTTTGGCCGGGAACTGGGCCGGGCCAGGACTTAAGTTTTTACAGCTGGGCCGGGACATAATATATATTTCGTTCCTTCTACTTTCAGAATGAATCCATCTTTTTTTAGAAAAGAATCTCCAAAAAAAGTGACACCATATTTTATAGAAAATAATATTTCGAAAATTCCCTTGCAAAAAGAAAACGTCGTCACTATTTTAGAAATATTTACTAAAAACAATTATGAACGACAACCGTAAGAAAATATTGAAGTCCCGGTCGGTGTAAAAAAAAACGGGACACCGGGCCAGGCCGGGACGTTCAAAAAACAGCTGGGACCTGGGCCGGGTCCCTGTCGTTTCCTGATGTATATATGTATATATATATATATATATACATATATATATATACTATATATATAAATATATATCAGGAAACGACAGGGACCCCGGCCCAGGTCCCAGTGTTGTTATATATATATATATATATTATATATATATATATATATAGGGTTGTTCTTATTTTTCAAATGTTTGAAATGTTAGCAACATTGTGGATTTTCTGTTTCTTGGTGATAAAAGAAGACGACATACAAAGTTTGAACAAAATCGGTCAACATTACGAGGTCGCGCAACGAGGTCAAAGTTTTAAAAATTTAGTAAAAATATAGTTTTCCGCAAATTTCTTCAAAATGGTGGACGTTACAGACTTCAATAATAATTATTAATTTGAAGGAAATCTAATTTACTACCAGACGTATGTTTGATGTTTTTTAATAAAACAAAGTTTTCAGTAAAAACAAAGAAAAAAATGGAGTGTGTATTGTTAGCATATTTCATAGCTTTTTTGTATCAATTAACTTCACTCGCCTGTAGAAGATGACTTGTTCGCTTCAGAGTAAAATAGTACTTTTAAGCTTAGTAAAACTTTGAATGATAAATCCAAAAATGACCTTGGTTGCATTCTATCAATTCAGAATTCAGTACAATCTGAGTTTACATCATATGATTCAGAGCCTATATTGACCTATAAGAATCGATTATGAAAATAATAAATAATAATGTGTTTCTTAGATTTGCGTCAAGGTATCCTCTCAAAATTTTACTTTGTCTCTGACGCATTTAATCCATTATATACGTCATTTTGTACGTGAGATAGGCTTTTTTAAATGTACATATAACTCTCTACTTATTAAATGACATGATTTAGTATACCAAAATATTAAAGCTGGTTAACCAAGCTTTCATTTGATATGTTTGGTGTTCTAAAAATCGCTATACTTTAAGAGATATAAGCAAATACATTTTTGCACGTACCCTCCCCCAAAAATTGATCTTTTGATATGAGAATATACAATTACCACTTGGTAACGGCTGTTAGTGTTACTGGATAGAAAAAAAAAGGAGAGAAGTGAGGCAAAATACTCTCTCCTTCTCTTTCTCTTTCTATCCAGGTAACACTAACAGCAGTTACCAATTAAATTAATAATGGCTTGCGCTGTAGTGACTGAATGAAAACTTCTGTAAGACAATCTACATAACGCATAATGCAGGCCAACTACTCCATTGATCAATGAGGTTTTTCTTTATGACCCCATCATTTTATGTATGACAATACCATCAAACAACATTACAACATCCTTCAGAGCTTAAGCCAGCTCCAGGACGTTTAGGAAATATAACATGATGAGGTGTTGACTACTTCTAGAGGTAAAATGAGTGAACAACATGGTTAAAAGGGTTGTGTTCTATAGGGATTTGATAGGATCGACAATGCGATTCCGCCTTGGAAGCTCAGAACTCGGCCATAATTCCTACTCATACCTCCTCAAGCAAACGAATCATCAAATAAAAAAATGACTGGTCAGCCTAAGTTTGAAGACTTTACTTCCAATAAATAGCTAAAATAAATACGTGAAAAGGTACTTTTATTTATGACATTCTAAAGATTGTTATTGAAATACAATACATAAATGATAGCTAGTTCCATTATATAAACATGTGTCCAAAAGAGTTCACTATTATTTGGAGTTTCAAGGCGTGCGATGATTTGAAGGCTTTTATGAAATTATCGATGCGTTTCTTCACGATAGATTAATCAAGAGGTTTGAAAGTTTGTGGCGCCAATTTAATGTGCGTTGTTTTGTCTTTTTCGGCAAAATATTGCGCTTCTAAGGAAATTCGACCCAACATGATGAAAGTATTTGTAAAAACATGCTCTCAAGACACCGATATTCATAAAATACAATTGAGATTTTATCTTTTGTAGGATGATAACATGTTTAGTTTCCTAAGTGTTAAACTAAAAAACGATTAGTCTGAAGGCGAGAGAGAGAGAGAGAGAAAAAAAGAGAATCTCATCTTCATTGCTTTTAAACATGCATCTTTTTTTCAACAATGTTTCAACATGCAGTTGCTGTTGTAATTGTGTGTTTACATTGAGTTAATAGATAGTTCATGTTAGGGAATGGAAGATTGATCTTAAGTCTTCATCATTAACAGCGAAAAAACAGATGTTGCATGGAATCTGTAAATGTCTGACTAACATTTAAGAGGTCTTCTGTTTGAGTGTATGGGCTCCACAAAAGTTTTTGATTATAGGAATAAAGTCATATTAAAGTGTGTTAGTTTGATCGTTGAACTTGTTACATAAATAATTTATATTTATAATTATTATATTATATAAAAAAATATTATGAAGAAAGTTAGGATCGTTGATTTGTCGTTCACGAACGATGAACGACAAAGTTTTTGACGAACGACCAAAAAAATCCTTATCGTTCGTTTTTAGTTTTTGGCTTAAAAAAAGAACATAAGTTTGTCATTTTTATGTAAAAAAATCCTTTCAAAAAAAAAACGTCATCATTTTTATTTGGCGAGAAAAAATATTTTCTAAAAAATGTCGACAATTTTTTTTCAGAAAAACGAACGATGAACGACGAATATTCAATTTAAATAATGAACGACGAACGATAACTTTTGCCGAGCGAACAAACGAACGACGAACAAAATACTTATATATATAACAATATATTATATTATATATATATATATATATATATATATATTATATATATATATATATATATATTATATGTTTAAGACAATGGAATTACACCCAAAATGAATCCATCGCATTAGAATATGATTTTTGGAAGCTATATTTTAGTTCGTCAATAAATCACAGGTTCATCGGAGAGTTCATTACTTATCGAAATCCAAATATCCAGACAAAAATACATACTCCATAATATTTTTACTTGATTTACAACTCACTGTATTTACAAACTTTCAATTAAATTTTCCAATCAGTTCTTTTATTTTAAAGACAACATCTAAAAATTTATCATTATTAAATTTTGTATTAAATAAATACGTAAAATCATGGAATATTTCATGTTTTTTGGGTTTATATAGGTATTTGTGACAGATGACAAGACATGTTTTTGTTTTCTTCTTCACCTGCCTACGTATCTATAAGGTATTACAAAACTAACACCTATAAAAGTATAATCCAGAGAGGAATGTCAGGCAAACTTATGTTATGTAGTCCTCTAATGACCCATCATAAAGCCAAGAAAACTGTCACCCCTCAAAGGCTATCAACAATAAAATAAGTTATCATCATTCTGAGTGTGACAACAAACATAAAAAGTACGTAGTTTAACTCTTGAAGACACCTCAACACTTCAACACATCCATGGCCAGGAAGACCTTTTGATGAAAATATAAAAGTCTGAATATAAAGGAAACATATTAAATCTTCAGGGTGAGAATCAGGATGAAAAAATAATAATATATCCATCTAGACATTCTCAGGGATGCTTCCATAGTCATATTTATATATGCACATAACAAACGTACAGGGGGAGTTACTATGAATGGTAATATGACCAATCATTTAATATTGACACTCTTGAGCATAATTTATCATTTTTTAAAGTTGTTAAAATGTATGAAAACATAAATTTATCACCAAACACTGTAATAACTCCAATTACGTTATTCTTTTGGTAGCTAGTGGATTCGACACTCTATCCCCTTCCAATTATGTTCTGCCATCTGAGCTACTAACATTGCCAAAAATAGACATAAAGAATGTTTAGTGGGAAAGGTATGTTTGAAACCAAGATAGTGAACATTTCGTAAACAAAAGGAAAAGATTAGAATATTAAAGTACATTCACAAAATTTTGTTATTTATCATGCAAAAAAATGTAGTTTTTTTTATTTGATTCGATGGAATGGCAGTATAGTGTGGATATGAGTAAGTTTTATAACATTGCTAAAGTTAGTTCATCGATCAAAAGTATTTTCAAATGACTAAATAATATTGGTTTCATATCTCGAGATTCATATCTGGCCATCAACATGGAGAGTCGAGCACGTCCGGGTGTTTTGCTCTCTTTTTTACAATAAAGAAGCATCAATAATGGTTTTTTTCAATATATTTGATCTTTTGCAAATGTATTTAGTCTAGATTTTGATCCTTTTGACGTGAAAGACATCAGTTTTAATGATAACTTTATTTATAAATATATCTCAATTATTGCCCATTGAAAACACTCTGTGAGGAGGTGTAAATGTCTTGTTCCTGAACGCATCCAGTAATAAACCGGCTTTAAATCCTTCATACTGTGAGTATTAATGTTATGTCTTTGTGACTACTTTAATTATATTAACCTGGTTGGGATTTCTTTTTAAATTGATATTTTTATATAACTACGAACCATAGAGATATAAAGACATAAAGAGCTTATTGGATTCTTCAGAGAAATACTTCATTGTGTCCAGAATACAGCCGAACAATGTTTCTCTGCTATTGGAGGGAATAAGCTCTCTATATCCTTATATCTCTATCCTTCGCACATTATTTAATTATTTGAATTCAGTCTCCTCATGGATCTCAGACAGGAAATAAAACTATTTTTATATTACTTCTAGATTTACATCATTCCCTTTGGACGATTAATCTGGATTCCCCCCCTCATATTTAGACAGTAACGACATAACAAATACATTAAGATATATTGAAAAGGTCTGTTTATTCATGTTTTCATGGATAGCGAAACGTCAAGTATCTTATTCTTATTTTACGTCATCAAAATACTATTTTTATGACTTAAGCGGTAAGCATAGAGATATAAAGATATAGATAACTTATTAGATTCTTCAGAGAAATACGTCAGTGTGTCCACAACATAGAGATAAAAGATATAGAGAGCTTATTCCATCATCTGTATTTTTGTGTTCAAAATTAACAAAGTAATTTATACTACGTCATCGTAAGCTAAGCATAGAGATAGAATCTATCTCTATAATCAGCTTACGATGACGTAGTACAAATACTTTGTTTATACTGGACACACAGAATACAGCTGGACGATGTTTCTCTGCTATTGAAGGGAATAATCTCTCTATATCTTTATGTCTCTATGGGCCATATATGTAGACGTATTCGGTTTTTCCATATGCCTTGAAGTACCCTGGATACCTCTCAAAATTAAATCTTCACACTGTGCATACTTTCCAGATGAGAGATACTTGATAAGAGTCCCCCTTCCTCTCCACATGAATGTGACTTCTTTCTTTGGCAGGCCATTGCAAAATAGGGGCTTATTTTTTTTTGCAAAGATAAGGCAGTACATGAAGGGAGGAGGAGGAGAATAGAGATAGAAAAGAAATAATAATAATAAAACAAGCTTGCTTGAATGGGTATCTCTCTCTGAAGCCATTGCCTCCTTTTTAAAATATCAAATTCACAATGTATTTATCATTGTTGCAATCGAAACTTGGCACTTGGGTTTTTATGATCAAGTGATTGTTTTTTAAGTATCTATGAATTGCTAATGAGGCTCTGCTTCAGAAGTGAGAGGGTTTCTTAGAGGGTTAGGCATTAGAAATAATGAATGCTTGTCGTTTTTGCACACATTGATAAGAGATAGCATGGACATAAATATTTTATTCTATAGATACTTGTGGATTATGAAGTTTGCAAATTTAATGGCATGTAACTACTTTATACTTTCAAACATCATTCCTTTATATGTTGTTTGATTAGCTCCTGGATGGACACAACTCACTGAATAAGCCAGTAGTGTTGCCTAAAGTGTTAAAGTAAAGTAGCGCATGCATAACATAAATTCTTCCTTTTTTCCCAAAAGGAATTGGCCAAAATTTTAGTTCTTCTTTAGTCCGTAAGGGGCGCTGCTTTGATGCTAGAGCTCTTTAAATAATAACAAAGTCCTTTTATTATTTATATTAGGAATCTTGCAAATGTGTAGTGATGTGATATATTTCTATCATCAAACTTAATCCCTTTAAACGGTTTTAAATAGAATTGTGCCGTAATTACATGGACTAGGCACATCAAACGTTAAAGAAAATAACCAAAATTTGGGCCAATTTTTTTCTTGTTTACTTTTCCTTGCATGCGCTACTTTACTTTGATGGTTTAGTGTGGCCTATATAGAAACTATTGGTTCTAATATTAAATATACCAAACTTTAATGACAGTACTAGTAAGTAAAAAATGATTATATATATATATATATGATTAACCTACAAAACACGTTAACATTCGTATGACAGCAACAATAATAATAATAATAATACCTTCAACAACATTTCTTTTTATGGTACTTTTAAAACACACTTCAATGTTATTTATTGCAATAATAATAGAAGTAAATACTTACTCTC
>CP045903.1:17998977-18026503 GCA_013387185.1 Caligus rogercresseyi | reverse complement strand
AGGAAGCTGTGCAGGGATATTGGAGTTTTAAAGTTACTAGGCGTGGGTGCCGCCTATATGATTCGAATAAGTTGCATCAGTGATGATTATTAAGTATTTTAGTATTGGACATACTATATCGAACATTTAAAACCCTTTCTTCATTTGACAGCTTGTTGCAATCTTGATAAACAGAGAAAAGGTTGCCTTCCAATAGGATGTTCTATTTACCAATGAATGAAATATTTTGTTATTACCTCCGCCGAGGAGGTTATTGTGTCACTGGCGTGGTTTGTTTTGGTGTGTTGTCAGCCGAATAACTCAAAAAGTACGGAACAGAATCGGATGAACTTTGTTGAGTTGTTGAAAATGCCAAAAGGAACAAGTGATTAAATTTTGGCATCTCTGAGTGCAGAATTAAGATGCCAAAAGGAGCTAAATACTAATAAATATTTCAAGTTAGCCTACTCTGCAAATAGATGTCGCTGTGCTGTGAAATCGGGTGCCGGGAGCGTCTTCCTCTCGGAATTTACGTCGCGGGAACCCTCCCCCGTCCCTCTACGGCCGCCCCAGTCGTGAAAAAATCCGCCCGGGAAGTCTCATAAGGACCCCATGACGGCGGAGGTTTGCACTCTCTGAGTGTATATATGTCTCTAGTTACAATATACTTAATTAATTCATATGCACTGAAATAATATATATATATAAATATAAATATAAAATAGATAAAAATAAAAAAAAACTGTACGTTTCTTATCCTGAAGGTGAAAGTGTTTTCAATTTTTTTTGTAATATAAGTTCCAAAATTATATTTGTCAATCATGGATCAATCTTTAATATTTTATTCTTTAAGAATTTTTCTATAGCAAAAGGGATAATATGTGCCCTTTACGTCTTGTTTAATTAACTCACAGTTCTTAACAAGTCTTTTAAGCTTCTATATTGTTAACTCTTAGACCTCTTATCGTATATCTTTGTCCTCAAAGTCATAAAAAACAAGAACCAAAAAAAACAAAAACCAAATACATCCAACGAGTAATTTGTCTGAAATGATGAAGTTACCATTCGTTATTTTGACCCATTCCAAGGATCTTGATTGTAGAGAATCTGCATCTGGCTTAGATAAACAATTATATAACGAAAATAACAATTCCTTTTTCCATTTCTCTATATATTTTTTCAAGTCATTCTAAAGCTCATTTAGTTATCTCCCTATTAAATGTGTCATCACGAACTCCTATAAAAGCTAACTGACAAAAGAGTCTCTTGCTGACAGGTGGCCTAGGTGATACTTTGAGTAAGATAACTGACAAATTCTATACATGCAAAGCTCCAAAAATCACGTCAACTAATGAAAGATAATAGCTTCCAATGATTTATCTACATAGATGAATATATATATATATTTATATATATATTATATATGCGTATGTTGTAAGTCTCTCATTTGTTCAAAACGAAAACAAGAGGATTACATTATGAGATACACATATATGTTAAGTATTATCTAGGTTTGTAAATATAAGCATAATTATACACATGAATATATTTGGCGACAATAAGGACAAAATGTATATTAAAGAAATAGTAACTTGAATATAGTTAAACAGCAAACTAACTTTAAACTATGTTTAATTATGTTTTTACGCATTAACATCTTTTTATATACATTCTGTTATTTATGCTTGTTATATTTTTATGAACTGTAGAATAATAATAAAAAACTAACTTCGAGTAAGATTTTGAGTCTCGAGGATATCTGTGGAATTATCCTAGCAGCCACTGCCTGATATGAAGCCCTCAGCCTCAAAATCTCTTCCGTAGCCAACAACTCATGGACTCTCGCTTCGAAGGAAATCAAGATATTCCGACAAAATCTCACACCTATTTTAAGATCATTAAGAAGTTTTAAAATTTTATCGTATATTAAAATATTTATGTATGTTATAGCATTTTAATCCAACGTGATTTTTATAATAATAATAATTTTAAATTTTTATATACCCTAGTCTTTGTTACCTCCGCGAAGGAGGTATTGTTTTCACTGGCGTTGGTTTGTTGGTTTGTCAGCAAGATAAATCAAAAAGTACAGGACGGATTCGGATGAAACTTTGTGGGGTTGTTGGAAGTGACAAAAGAAACAAGTGATTAAATTTTGGCATCTCTGAGTGCAGAATTAAGATGCAAAATGAGCTAAATACTATAAATATTTCAAGTTAGCCTACTCTACCAATAGATGTCGCATTCTGTGCTATGAAATCGGGTGCCGGGAGCGTCTCCTCTCGAAATTTCCGTCGAGGGGAACCCTCCCCCGTCCCTCTACGCCGCCCCAGTCGTGAAAAATCCGCCTCGCAAGGCTCATAAGGACCCCGTGACGGCGGAGGTTTGCACTCTCTGAGTGTATATATGCCTCTAGTTTAATCTATTTTGAAGGTCCTTTTGTCATTGTATTAATTTAAGACTAAAATTCTTCATATGTATTTTATAATAAACTACTTCTACTTTTTATAAGAACTCAAATACAAAAAAATTAGTTAAACAAAAGAAACGGGGGAAAAATGTCTAGAAAACAAAATAATTAAATATATGTGGCATTACAAGGTTGATTTTACCCATATCCTTGAGTTCTAGTTATTTGGACTTGAGGTTAGTGTTCTAATTTTTAGATATTTAATGATATTTCTCAATTTGTAAGAACTCTTAATGATTAAAGAGTGAAATAAAAATATAAACTATGATTTTTCATTCTCAAGGACTTCATGTGTGGTTAAATGAATGACTACATTTGGTTCCCTTGACTGTCGTACGCTGTTGTGGAGGGAACCATATCAAGAGCAATAAACTTATTTCTTTTATGCTATCGTAATAGGTGGTCTAATAGTACATGCAACAATATATATATAAACTTGTTATTCGATGGTAACTGATGGTTATTGATATATGAATAAAAAGGATGGTGTTCAATTCATTATGTATATTGTGATTTCATGAACTTATTAAGAAAAAAAAATAATATATATTTGAGTAAACAAAATTAAGAATTACTCTTTGGGAGATTGATTTTTTGTGTAAATCATTCATTACCTCCGCCGAAGGAGGTATTGTTTTCACTGGCGTTTGTTGGTTTGTTTAGTTTGTTGGTTGTCAGCAGGATAACTCAAAAAGTACTGAACGGATTTGGATGAAATTTTGTGGAATTGTTGGAAGTGTCAAAAGGAAGAAGTGATTAAATTTTGGCATCTCTGAGTGCAGAATTAAGGCGCCAAATGAGCTAAATACTACAAAATTTTTCAAGTTAGCCTACTCTGCCAATAGATGTCGCTGTGCTGTGAAATTGGGTGCCGGGAGCGTCTTCCTCTCGGATTTCCGTCTAGGGGAACCCTCCCCCGTCTCTCTACGCTCCCCAGTCGTGAAAATCCGCCTCGGAAGGCTCATGACGGCGGAGGTTTGCACTCTCTGAGTGTATATATGCCTCTAGTTCATATTGCAGATAATTTGTCATAAAGGAGAATAAAAAGACGAGTCAGTGTTATTAAACATATATTTCCTTTACTTTTATAGAATTTCAACATCTTGAATCACAATACATTATTGTAGAGATTTAATTTTTACAAAATTAAGTATTTTTTAGTATTCCAAGTTTAAATAACTTGTCATTTTTAATTCGTTTTAAAAAGTTTATATGTTTTTCTTATATCATCATATAATATATTTGTTTAATGATATGTTAACATCCTTCCACATGTATTTAATCATAACCGCGATGAACAAAGAGCGTTTATCATTTATATTTATTATTATTCCCACACAACTTACTTAGATCCATTGAATTTTCAACAAACAAAAAAAACCTATTGAGTTTGGGGTCTCCCATGCGCATGAATTGCCATAACCAAGGGAAGCCTTTCATCATACAGGACTTTCTCTGTATGATTCATTCAATGGCAGTATGTGTGCCATTCCAGTAAGTATACTTACTTAAGTAAACGGGGGTGAATAAAGGAAAAAAATAGAAATATATATTTTTTTAATATTTATTTCTTTTCATAAGAAAAAATGTCTTTGATTTGATTAAGAACCCTCTTCTTTTCTTTTTTGTATGTCGTCGCATGCCTGAATATTTGCGATAGGGTTCTTTATATTAAAAATGCTTCAATGGGGAAAATAAAGAAAGGAAAGGGGGGGGGATAAAAGAAGGGCAAAAAGGACGGTCTTTGAATTGGGTAATAGTTATTCATAGCCTTATATATACATATATATATATGAAATAATAATAAGACCTTTAGTAAAGAAATGAGTAAAATAACCCTCATCATTATGCCATGGCCAACAAGATTCCTCTCTTTCTTTAACTTATAAATGGATAAACATTATTCTGAGTTCAGACATTCTATTATCAAACATAATGTAATAATATTGTATATATGTTTTTGTATACAAAAGTATAAATAAGTCCCCTAGAATCAAATACTTTTTCTTGGAGCGAGTTGAGGTTGGTTTTTGAGTGCCCCTATATGAGTACATATAATACATATGTACATTTAGCTTTGTTTAAAAGGGAAAATGATTAATAAATAATAACATTGGGAACAAACAGTGATGTTTATCTTAATTTAAAGCATATATATATATATAAATATAAGGGGATTTAAATTACTCATTGTCCATTTCCAGGGGCTTTCAAGAGATCCATTGTTTTGAATGCAGAGCAAGCCCTTTCAAAATGGGGCTATGTCCAATAAAAGGAACATCTGTTACTCTTCACAGCAGTTATGGGGCTTGTAAAAAGAGATATCTACTACTACAAAACTTGTTTAAAACAGAGAGTATTATATGCTTAAAGGATCATATTTGATGTGGTAATGCTGGTTTAATTTCTTACAGATTGTAATTCTTTCATAAAAATAGATAGGTTAAAAGCATGAAAAATATTTTTTAAATAACGGCTGGTGTTATCGAATTATATTTCTCCAACATCTTATGTATGCAAGTATAGCTAAAGAACATACCAATAACGATGCCATGTATTTAAAAAAAGCTAATGACATATTGTCCATCTTTTCTCTAAATTTGTTATCTATTTAAAAAGTTTTTATCCAATTTGGTAATGTTTTTTATAACTCTTTGTGCATTGGAATTTCAGGATTTGCATCCTGGGAGATGAGGCATTATATATATACTATATTAAACCCGTCATTCGAACCCTAAGATGCTCTTTTATATGAGGTGCATTTTTATTATTTTTACTCCTCTCTGAAATAGAAGCTGGCCCTCATCATTGAGAGTGGAACAAGCTTTAACTCAGCCTATGTTCTCCTTTATTACCAATTTTTTTATTACGAAGAAAAACACAATCTACGCTTAAAAGAGGAGTTAATATCCTTCAGGGGGGAAAAAGGATTGTCCAAATCCAACTAGCTACTCTATATTTTTTAGTCCCATAATTTGGGTAATTCAATTATTTTTGAACATAATAAGCATATATGTATGACTAGATTCTTCATATGAATTACAATTACCAGTACAACAAACACACACAGCAACTTAACTAAGAGGAGCTCTCTCATAAATTTCAATGAAATTGCTATTCATAATATATATAATGTAGCTTTTGTTTATGGTAACACATATATATGTACATGCTGCTGAAAGGAAATTAAATGAAATGGCTATTTGGAGGTACATTTTGAATGTTCATAATATGCTATCACATGGTAATATGCTATATATTTAATACATATTACAGTTTACAATTTTTTTGAACATATCATCAGCAGAATTAACCAATTAAATTAATAAAATATATATCTGAAGCAACTGATGGACCTCAAATGGTTAATATTATTTGTCATAACGATAATAATACAACATATCGTTTAAACATTGTTTAGTAGAATAACTTTTACCAAGGCGTATATGATAAAGGTGTGGTCTGAACTAGTAACAGGATCACTTGTTAAAACCTTGTCATTGTGTGTACCATAATATTATATGCATATTATTTTTCTTGGATTCATATGTTTTGAGATTTAAAAGTATTACCAGAACATCTGCACATATACTTAGAGGAGCATACATTTTCAATAAAATGGAAACATTAAGAGTTATATTCATCATAGGGGTTCATAATTGCTTTTATAGAAATTTCACAATGTCAACTCAAGTTTAAATATGTAAAATCAATATATATATATAATATATATATATGCAAAAAGTCAAATCAGCATCTAACAAATTTATGCGAAATTGCTCTTTTTTAGAAATTTAACACTGCCATTTAAAGTTTAAATTAGTAAAATCAATATATATAGGTATATAAACAACACATATATATATATATATATATATATATATATATATATCTATATATATATATATATATATATATTCATATTGTCTATATGTGCAAAAGTCAAATCAGCATCGAAACAAATGCGAAATTGCTCTTTTCGAAATTTCACACCGCCAATTAAAGTTAAAATTTGTAAAATCAATTATATATATATAGGTAAATAATATTATATATATATATATATATATATATATATATGTGCAAAAAGTCAAATCAGCATCTAACGAATTTATGCAAAATAGTAAGGCTAAATCAATTAGAATGTAAACAAAAAATATATTCTTTACTTTTTCTATATTTTTCTAAAAAATATATATCATTTACAAGAACTATTATTGTTTTATATTTTAAGTACATTTTGATGGAATTAGGTCGATATGGAATCGAATATTCCATCACTCACTCAACTCACGTATGTAATATATATATGTATATATATAAGTAATTCATAATATATGATAAAAGCTATATTATGCATTACCCTCATTGAATCGAAATACACGCGCTTCGTCTTCACATCATAATACACATGTACATACAATGATCCACCAATGAAATAAGATATTTTAAAAGCTTCGAAAAAGGTATACATGTCCTATTAAGTATAAAAGAAATAGAGGGTGAAGTGAGTATATATACACAATATATATATTTTGGTATGTCTCTATATGAATGTATTTAAATTAAATTATTGCTCGTATCCTTTTAGTAAAAGTAATATAATAATAATAATACACATTTTGCAAAATACGTTGTGGTTGATATTTATATTATAGTTGTTTTTGTTTATTTTGATAGAGTGTCCTCCTTGCATATGGCCATTTATTCCTCTCTTTTACAACATTAACAGATGGAAATTGATATCCATCATTATTGTTATACATATGTGTATATATTTTTGGATACAATGTTTGTTAATGATATTTGGGGGCTGCATTTTTTTAATCTTTTATTATTATTATTTTATTTTTGACTTTATTTTTATAGTAATTATATGAAAAATATATATAAATACATATTATAGATTAAATTAATACTCTAAGCAAAAAAACCAACATAATTATAATATATGAAAACAATAAATAAAAACAAGAACAAGCAAACATAACACCAACTGCAAAATCATATAAAATATACCTTCTGTTCTTATATAAATATAATAAAATTTTAAATTTCTGAACAACAAAACATTTTGGTTTTTTTTCTTCTCATTGAAAGCTTTCTATATGAAGAAATACACTTCTTTCAATATTATTATAAGTATAAAAGCCTTTTGGGGCGAACATTTAAATATGATTCGTTTGATACTTTTGTCTCTGTTGAGCCTTATTTCAATTTTGTGTATGTTTATTAAAGTGAAGATTTTGAGATTTGCAAGAAACTTGAAAAGGATATTCATATAATAAACATAAATTCAAAAATAAGGCAGAATTTTTTTTGGAAAACGGTATTTTAAATATTTAGTCTTTTATAAAATTATACCAATTACAGACAATTATACCCATGGAAAAATGGCCTAAATGTATAGATAGGCAAGTATTTGAGTGGAATATTAATATGTAGTGTACAATACTATTTATTTTATTAATTGAGTAATAATGTATAATTATGTTATTTTAGCAAGTAAAGATAGATGATTTCCTTGTTGTTTGGCTCATTTTTCCCATGCGTCATCATATTCCTTTTCTATCTCGGGTCATTTTTTCTGTTCCATTAGTTCTTGGGCCATTCCGTCTTGCCGTATTTTCCTTGGTCATGTCTTCCTCTTATCCTAAAGATATAACTTGTGTTCTTTTTAAAAGAGAATTAAGGCTTTGAAATATGTTCAGACATTAAAAGTTTCCAGGTGCTCAAGACCCGACCCATAAATTAATTGTCCTCTTAACTTTCCATGTTTACAAAATCAAGGAATGTAAAAAACGTAGACAAGGAATAAAGTGTGTACCAAAGAAGAAGTTGCTGTTTATTTTATGGTCTTTGTTCCATATAATGAAAGGAAAATTCCATGAAAAGTTTGTCAGGCTCACAAAAAGTTCATTGTAGTTTTCGGGCTGTTCCAAGTAGTAATTTGAGTCATTAAAAACTTTTGTATGTAGATATATGCACAGTTTAAAGGCAGGTCTGAAATTGAAGGATGGACTGCCTATTAAAATCTGAATGATGCTTAGTAATTGTCTATATATTTACTTAATGTTGTTCAAGTATGTCTTTCAAAAAAAGGATTTTTTTGTAATGCTACTTTTGTGTTTTAGATTATGTTTCTTTGATCTAAGAACCAATAGATGGATTATTATGTTTGGCTCTTTTTTAAGAACGGCACTTGTACCCTTAGTTTATATAATTGCAAAATCTGAATTTGCAAATATTTTTTGAGGGAATGAATCTCCTACTTGCACCAATTCTGATCTTAAATCTTATTATCATTTTCTAGAACGGGATAGATATTTGTAAAATATATTTATGTTTAGATACATAGTTGCAAAATATACCCTCTTTATTTTTAAATACATTATATAATGTTAAAAAAGCATAATATTCAAGACTATTATCAAAACGTTTAAATCAAAGTATTTTACGAGCTATACATTATCGTTTATTACCTCCGCCGAAGGAGGTATTGTTTTCACTGGCGTTTGTTGGTTTGTTAGTTTGTTGGTTTGTCAGCAGGATAACTCAAAAAGTACAGAACGGATTCGGAGGAAACTTTGTGGAGGTGTTAGAAGTGCCAAAGACACAAGTGATAAATTTTGGCATCTCTGTGTGCAGAATTAAGGCGCCAAATGAGCTAAATACTACTAAATTTTTCAAGTTAGCCTACTCTGCCAATAGATGTCGCTGTGCTGTGAAATTGGGTGCCGGGAGCGTCTTTCTCTCGGAATTTCCGTCTAGGGGAACCCTCCCCCGTCTCTCTACGCCTCCCCAGTCGTGAAAAATCCGCCTCGGAAGGCTCATGACGGCGGAGGTTGCACTCTCTGAGTGTATATATGCCTCTAGTTATTATTTACTATTTAAAAATCTTATTTGAAGACTATAATTTATACAATACAGCCTTTTGATGGAAGTAATAGCTTCTGAGTCTATAGTTCGTAGTGTAGAAAAACAACAATAATAAATTTATCTTATTTCAACCATCAACACTTTATGTGAAAAAGACTTGTAATAAAAATTACCGACTTTTTTCTACATCAACATAAATTCGGGGATATATCATGAATTATCTTAGGCCTGGGCTGTAAATGAACTCCCAATTGCTATTGTTGGTATATATTTCATATGTGGTATTTTGTAATGGGGATTTTTTTATTCTATTGCTTTTAGTTTGCATCATAAAAACTTGTCTTTTTCGTTTTTATATATGATTGGTGTTGACCAACATTATTTTTACCTTTTAAGTTTTTTTAGATCTAATTTTTTTTACTACATGTTGGTGTATAACTTTAAAAAATATTTTCTATAAACTCATTAGTTTTTTAAGTAAATATGATAATACAATAGTTTATATTTTAATATTTTAAAATGTTGTTTCACGAAATCTCAATAAACGAAAGATAAAATGCTAATAAAAAACACGGATATCAAAAATGTCTTTCATCAATTTAAATATCGGCATTTAAATTATGCAATTTCTATTTCAAAGTCACATTTTCCCCAATGTGGTTATTAAAGAAAAAATGACATTTCTTCATTCAGATATACTGATTTTTAAGCTATAGTAATTATACTTACTTCATAGATCTCATAAAAACTTGATGTCACATATAAAAGGATATTTCTGCAAGCACATATATTTTTTAATTGTATTCAATATGGATAATTACAGTTACATCTCTAATTATCTTGGATCGAATACAAACTTTTACTTAAGTAATATTTTCGATATAACAGTAAATTCTTATTATAACAAAAAGTATGTTGTTCAGGTAAAAATGACACAGTTTTACTTATATTCTATAAACATGATTATAAAAATCCCTGAAATGATCATTAGTATTTTTTTTTCATGGTAAATATTCAGGTCATAACCTCAATGTGGAAAATAAACAAATAATTATGGAAAATATTATTATATTTTGAAGAGCAATTAATTGATTTTTTACACATGCACACACAGACATAAACAAGACCATTGTTTTGTTGTGGGAGTGAAGAAACAAAGATCTAAGTTATTATGACGGATTGTTGTTTTATAAGGTTCAAAGCAGGCAAAATAATATGTGGATGGCTTATTATATTGTTTTTGTGCTTAGATACCACAATATTTGAGGAACCAAGAGAGGCACCTTCAAAGAACATACCTTAGTTATAGTTAGACGAGGAAAAGAAATTGAATTAAAAACTATATCATATTTATATATAAATTCATATTTTAGTTTGTACAAGTAATACTGGATTTTTGGTGGTGTTCTTGGATGTTGAGTCTTTTAGTAAGATCTTTATTTATTGGTAAGTATAAAAATAGCCAATATAGTTGAACAAATAACAAGATCTACATATAGGAAAAATGCTTTAAATAATAAACATTTTAGTATAGAATCATTTCGTTTTTTTGGAATAAATATAAATATGTACAACAATTTACTACATAAATATATATATATATATTGTAAAAAAATTACATAATATATCACTAACTAACAAGAGAATGAGATTGTAGCAAACTGCTTAGTACCTTGGAGGACAGTTAATGTACTCGTAGAAGGTCGCTCTCTGACTTGAAGGAGCCTTAAAAAGCATTTTCAAAGAAGATTTAATCCTCAAAGAGGAATCATTCTCAGTCCATCAGAGAGGTTCACAAAATATATGATGCCAGGAGTGCAGAAAGACATGATGTGTCTGGTTAGAATATTCCGTTTTATGAAAGGAAGAAACTAAAAGCTATTTGTGATTCTATAATTCAGCTGAATAAAAAACACATTGTTTCACTAAACTGTATTACCTCAAACGGTATCATTTTAAATTTGCAGCTAGGCTTAAATGTTGTTATTAATAAGTTTAACATGCTACGTCATAATAATATTCCATCTTGGCCCATACGGAACTCCGATTGCAATCAAATCTTCATCAGTAGCAACTTTTTAATTTTAGTGTGCATTATATATATATATAAAGAGAGATAATTTTCAATAGACAAGAAGCTAAAGATATAATAGCTCTAAATAAGTCACTCAATAACCACAGCATATATGATGTTGAAGAGATGTGCATAGAATGAATAAGTGTGTATCCACTTTTCCATTTTGTGTGAAATAACATTGACAAACATTAAAATTAGATTATATTTTTTTTGCCTCATTGTGTATTTTAATGAATGACAAAAAGAAAGGGTTTCCATGTAATCACACACACACACACCACTCCAAATTGATTCCCCCCCCCCCCTCTCTCTCTTTTCTTTGATTAAATTAACCATTCTTTTCTCATAATGCCTTAGGATCCTATGAAGATATATACTTTATTTATTTACTCTTTAAAGAGGCAAGGTTTTGCTTCATTTTTCAAATTAGGTATGACATTTATTTGCAGTAGAGAAAGGAGAAGGAGGAGGGGGAATGCTGGGGTCATCGGGTTAATTGGTTCAGGGGTCTTCAAAGCAACTTTGAGGCAAATTATGCTTAATTAGCTAGAAAAAACAATTGCCTGGTGATACTGTTAAAGAGTTTAAGGGATCTAAGTGGATGATGCTTTGTAGCTGAATTAACATAATTGAGTACTTTTTGAAGATGCCTCTTCCAGGCATAGGGCCTCTCAATGCCCCTGAGAGAAGCAAGCACGATATCAAGTGCTTGCAGTGCGGCAAATATTTTATAGGACGCTCTATTTATTTTCTTCAAGGTTTTTTGTAAATTGATTTCCAATTTTTTTATTAAAAATACTTCAGAAATATCAGTAATTTTTTAAGAACGTCATCGCTCTGATGTGTAGCGGATAAAATTCGGATTAATTGTATCTTTGCTACTGCCCCGAATACTTTTATTCTTTTTACAATTTTAGTGTATTTATTTTTTCACTGAATAAATTTTTTCACAGATTACCGAATGAAATGCTTTTAACCATAAATAGTCTGATATATATGAAAGTAATCCTTTTTATCTTTTTCGCCATCAAATTCCATGGAATCAAATTAAAACCCCACGCTTTCTACCAAATGTGTACTATTTATCAAAATTGATATCACCGGACCGTCCGGGTAGTGTGCACGGTTACTCTAAAAAATATAAAATACAATATGATTTAAATTATCAATGGAGAAGTATCTTCCATTGATAGAAAAAGAAAAAAACATCCTTGTTTAATTAGTTTACGAGTAAATTAATAGCAAATATGTATTTATATCCAATTGTATGCAATTCTATCGAACCATATAGGCAAAAAAATGTGAATGGGATATCACAAATGACACCACTGTCGTTTTAGTGTTAAAAACCTAGATTCCGATACAGAAAGAGGGATATTCAAGTGATATATAAATATGCTAATTTCACTGCAAAATGAATTTCTGCTTTTTTGTGAAAAAAAATACCATTTAATCATTAAATATATGAGAACTGAATTTATATATATTATTTAAGCGGATTCCATTATTACCTTTATCAACCCGAATTTAGTTGCTGAAATTGCACCTAATAAACTGCTTTATATATTTTTTTCAATATTATATGTCTGCAACTTTGTTTTATTCGTTTCTTATTAATAGATACCATTCCAATAACTTCAAGTCCCTTGCCAAGTGTATTTCCAATAATATTAATATTTTACCCTTTAACAAAAATATATTTTTGGCAACCATCATTCCATTTTTCAAATGGATAATATGAATCACAATGAATTTCAAATTCATATTAAAGCCACGCATGCATCAATCATCTCTTCATTAGCGTCTTAATGGATCCATCCAATCAACAGAAAAAGGTAATTATTACGCTTTTATAAGACGATAGACGACGATGCATTGCTCTTTGTGAAGAATGGTCAATCCATTAAAGAGTGTTAATGAAGCTTTTTTTTTGCTAAGCATCCTGCAAAATATCAAATCAATCTTTATATCATCGCTGAGCAATTGAAGCTTTTATAGGATATTTACTGGGTGCAGTTAAACGTTATTAATACCATTGAAGATCTATTTTTGTATTATTATTATTATTAAATGGTTGTCAACATAAAACTTCTCAAAGTTCGGAAATCTAAAAAGACTACTTAAGAAAAAATAATTTTACACTTACTCAAATACAACTTAGTCGAACATAAAAGTATATATATATATATCATTTTTTTATTCCTTACATTATATTATAGTTTCAGAATATTTATATATTTTGAAAGACGTCTCTCACGTATCTAAACACAAGGATAGGACTTCTTATCTCATTTTTAATACGATGGTTTTATGTATGTCCTTTTAAAAAGAAGAGGGAGGCGCTCACAAACCACAACTGTTTGACCCTGACATACCCATGCTATAACTCAGTGAAGAAAACAAATGAAGCCATAAAAAGCAATTGGAGACATACTTGAAGGAATCCAGAGTCACCACAAAGTCTCCCTTCCTAATTAAACCATATACATACTTTATATATATATATATATTTCCAGGTTCAGTCACGTTCATCAGAACTGGGATGACATAAAAAGTACTCTTTATGTCCCTAGAAGCCGTTAACGTGACATTATAGCTACATCTCATAAAATGACTTTTGGGTAGGGAGGAGATATATCATATTATAAGGTCAGCCGAGAGGCTGACGAGAGTTAATTAGGAATACAACAGCTCCTAAAAGACTTTTTATCAAGTTGTTTTATAGTTTGCCATTATAGAGTTTGAGTCACTATTTGAGTATGCTGAGAATGGTGTCAAATATTTATGAATGACTTTTGGTCCATTGTTAAAACAGAGATGTATTAGTATTAATCTGGTTTGGCTGCTACCTGCTTAGGTTACGATATGGAGGGGTGTATCAAGTAAAGAAATGTATAGGTTTTATGTATATCAATTTTGTATTTACTCTTTTTTAAACTTATGTGAACTAGATGTTTCTTAAGGACAGAGCTAAAACTAATATCTTGAAACATTTTTACCACTAAATTTTAATAAATGTTAACAGGTTAAGAGTTTTTATAATTAATCACGAACTATACTAGAAATCGAAAAAAATACTAATATTTTACAAAAGTTTTCATTTTTTTAACTCATTAATTTTAATATTATTCGAGTATAACAAACATTTATATATATATTTTTTCTCTCTTTACTCCAAATGTTATACAATATTGATAGAAGCAAAGGAAAGGATAGGTTTTTTATCATAATGCTTCTGGAATGATATCCACGATCGTGTGAAAAATCTTTTTTATGATTGAATTTGTTAAAAAAACAATACTCCCGTTTATTGACCAATTTTCAAATATAATCTTTTGTTTTAATATTTGCAAATATATATCTAAATATGAAAATAAATTATAGTTTCTCAAGTTTCTATAAATCGATGAATTAACTAAACGATCAAAGACTCTCTCAAACTAGAAAACTGGAATAAAAGTTGAAACAGGCCTGCTGGTTCACATATTGCCCAGCCAACCTAATAATGTTTGTAACTTTCGTCTCAGTAATTTTTACATAGAAAACTTGCGTTATAGAAAAAATAAATAGCTTGTGCAAAAGTCTCAATAGATCTTTGACTGACTGAGAAAAGAAAAAATTGAAAGACAGAGGTGTGCTGATATTAAAAAGAGGACGAAAAAACTGACAGAGGGATTTGTATTTATTTTTGCTGCACTAATGTGATATGTTATAAATATAAATTGACTAAAGTACGACTATAGCCAATTTATATTTATAACATATCACATTAGTGCAGCAAAAACACATATAAAAATCCCTCTATCAGTTTTTTGTCCCCTTTTTAATATCAGTGCACCTCTGTCTTTCCCTTTCCCTTTTGCCAGTCAGTCAAAGAGTGATTGAAAATACTACAGACAGTTTAATTATAACATATATTTGAAATATTTTATTTGGTTTTGTCATGTTAGCAGTTTTCTGTTAAAAGAGTGATTGGCAAATATATGATATGTTTATTATTATTGTTATTTCTCTCTATCTCTTATATATATACAAATATAGACTCCTGTATTTATAAAAAATGGCACTATAAATTGATTGACAAGGCGAGACAAAAAAAGGCGGGAAAATTATTGACCATGAGAGACTAAAAATGGCGGGAAACAGAAGAAAGACGAATGGACTTTGCAATAAGCTTTGATTCATGCTTCAAATATCAGTATATATGTGGTGGTTTATCTTGAAAAAAAAGCGAGAGGGATATTGATTTTTTGCCTAATCCATCGATTCCATGAATAACAGAATATACAGCGCATTGCTGATGAACGTAAAATAACTTACAAATGCCCATAAATATCTGCAAGCTATCTAAGTATAAGAACAGACACAACAACACACTTACAAGTGTTTTAAAATGTAATTGATAACCTGATATATATATATATATATTACAAATTTAGCTCCAAAAGTTTTACTCAATATTATACAATTTGTATAGAAATGAAACATGCAAATTTATTATTGGTCATATACATAGTTATAAGAGTTATTTAATAAATTACATTAATATAATGAAGGAAAATCCAAAAATTATGTTTATTATACTTTATGTTTAGCTGATATTTGTTTATGTCCTATACTTCTTATTCTGCAGTATTTTTACAATACCGTGATAGACAGCTTTTGGAGCTTTCCACGTCAGGCGAAGAGAAGCTCACACATAGGGTGCAAGTTTTATGTCTAATAAAAATGCTTAAAATAAAAATAAGTATATTTACATCCATACTGATGCCAATCCACGGCTACGAAATAGCAATAATTTTTTTACTCAAGCTCTACATAATATACGATATTTTTATGACTACTTCTGCTTTTTGTACCTATTTGTTTCGAAAGAATTGCATTCGACTGGATATAAATAAACATTACTGCATTAAAATTAGTCTATCAAACCTAGGATCTTCTTAAGGAAGCCCAAGACCAAACCCAGAACTTTATCAATCAGGTTGACAAAAATTACATTCCCTTCTCGAGAATCGAACCTTAGCCCTCAACATTGTGAGTTGAACATGCATTAACGCAGTGAGTCCTCGCATTCCCTTATTTCTGCTTTATATCAGTTAATAAAAGAATATACTATTCCTGATATTCAAAAATTATGGATCAAAAATACAACTCTTGCATAAGAACTATTAGTTACACTAAAAGTTTAATATTTGCGAAAAGGATACGATTATTTTGGTCACTACGTTTTTAATTTCTTCTCTGTCACAAACTGTTCTTTAAAGAATACGGAACTAAAGGTAAATTACTAATCTTATGAGAAATATTCAGGTCTTGTTCACTCGAAACAATAACAAATATTTCGAGCAGAAAATATGTGTATGTCCAAGCTTGTTATTTAGTTGCGTGTGATATTTAGATACTTGAAATTCTTCTAGGTCTCTCTTCATCTAAGCATTTCAACTAATTTTTTTTGAAAATTTATGGCACTTCCAATCTAATGGTGGAAGAAGAGTAATATGATCTAATTATCATATTAATTGGTTCCAGTTCTTGTTGGGCGTGCGTGCCATACAGAGAGCAAAAGAGATAAGGAATGCTTCCTGCATTTAAAACCTTTGCATCGTTCGCCCCATTATTTTTTTTGTCAAAAAGAATCATTTTGTATGAATGAAATATATATACATAGTCCATGCAAAACCCTATTTGGTTCTCATAAACCAAATAATTCAAATTTAAAATGCATTATTTGAAGTGTAAAACATCATAAATTATATTTTGATGCATTTAAGTGATCTTATATGACATTTCTGACATCTCAATAAATATAAAGCACTCTTTTTACATCGATCGATTTCTTTTGCATTTTCTCTTGGTATATTTTCAGGGCCTGTCCATGATTTTTGGTTGCTAATGAAATGGATGAAAGTGTTCCATCTTTATGCTATTGTAAATAAATATGCAGTTGCCAAGTCTATGGAAAAATGTGCCCCTATATAATCTATAGCAGACGATAGTGTTTTCTTAAATATTTATATTTATTTATAATTTAAGTTTGTTTTCTTTCTTCGAAAAAACCTTTTGCTTCTAATTATATATTTATATTATAATTTTGTTTCGATTTATATAGTATATACATATATTTTAAATTGCATTACTTATTTTAAATTCCTGACATCCCAATTATTATATTTTATATTATAGTATTTGTTTCGATTTATATAGTATATAAGTATATTTTAAATTGCATTACTTATTTTTAAATTCCTGACATCCCAGACTAGCCGAAGTGCTAGGATGTTTCTTGGGAAAATATAGACGGTTACACACTTTGTTTACATTTACAAAAAGTTTATTTTAATATTATTCTTTTTTTAAATGTTTCAGATTTTTTTAAACTAATTTTTTATAAATGTTATTCTGTGTACTTATATAACATGGAGTTTGCTCAATGGATGCATTTTCGACTCTCAATGTTGGGTTTGAGTACCGAGAGAGGAAGTTAGTTATTTTGAAATCCATTGAAAGACCCTTGGTTCGATGGAGCTAATACGTTTAATCCTATCCTCACAGATACATATCTATCGATAATATATTTTGAATAAGAATATACTAGAGGCATATATACACTCAGAGAGTGCAAACCTCCGCCGTCATGAGCCTTCCGAGGCGGATTTTTTCACGAGTTATAGCAATGGGTATTTCAGGGTCAAACAGTTGTGGCTTGTGAGCGCCTCCCTCTTCTTTTTAAAAGGACATACATAAAACCATCGATTAAAATGAATAAGAAGTCCTATCCTTGTGTTTAGATACGTGAGAGACGTCTTTCAAAATATATAATATTCTGAACTATAATTTAAGTAAGGAATAAAAAAATGATATATATCTATACTTTTATGTTCGACTAAGTTGTTTTGAGTAAGTGTAACATTATTTTTCTTAAGTAGTCTTTTAGATTTCCGAACTTTGAGAAGTTTTTGTTGACAACCATTTAATAATAATAATAATAATACAAAATAGATCTTCAATGGTATTAATAACGTTTAATGCACCCAGTAAATATCCTATAAAAGCTCAATTTGCTCAGCGATGATATAAGATTGATTGATATTTTGCAGGATGCTTGAGTTATCCGGCGACAAAACTAACAAACCAACAAACGCCAGTGACAACAATACCTCCTTCGGCGGAGGTAATAACTTAACATATTTATATATTAATGATCCAAATTAACATTCCTTTTTCACTTTCTACGTTAGTTCACGCTCAAATATAGACATTTACCACATGACTCATATAAAGCAGTGTTGTAATTATTAAATAAAAAGCTATTTATTTGGATGAATATACTAAGGAATTAATCATTTGGATGAAAGACTTCACAAGAGGCGTAGAGAGACGGGGGAGGGTTCCCCTAGACGGAAATTCCGAGAGAAAGACGCTCCCCGGCACCCAATTTCACAGCAAAACGACATCTATTGGCAGAGTAGGCTAACTTGAAAATTTAGTAGTATTTAGCTCATTTGGCGCCTTAATTCTGCACTCAGAGATGCCAAAATTTAATCACTTGTTCCTTTGGCATTTTCAACAACTCAACAAAATTTCATCCGAATCCGTTACGTTCTTTTGAGTTATCCTGCTGACAAACAAACCAACAAACAAACAAACAACCAATAAAACACGAAAGAATCCGAAAGGTATCTTTATTATTACTCTCATCAGAGTGTACACTGAATAATCATCCCTTATCAACCGGCCAAGGATCATGACGTGTAGGGAATCACTACACTACTACCCCTCCCGTTTAAATTTCGTCGCACGAATAAATTACCACATAAAATAGATTGTTTATGTACAAAATAAAACTTTAAAATAATTGGCACTAAATAGAAACATATGCAGCTTTTAAACGGTTAAGAGATTGCTTTGTAGAGGGTGCCTCGTCGGTTGAGAATAAAATAATCTTCATGCTTTTCCAATATTTCGAACGGTCCCTCATATGGCGTATCGAGAGGCCCTCTAATTGAGGCCTCATAATGAAGGCCTTTTTCGCCAACCGCAGTTTCTTCTCCTCTGATGAGACGTCCATGACTTTTTGGAATGTGATGGTTTGCTTTAAAATTTTGATTAATGGTTTTCAACCTACCAAGACGTCCGGAACCGAGGGAGGACGAATCTCTTCTCCATATACTTCCTGAGCAGGAGATACGCCTGAGTCCGTCCGAGGCGTTGTGCGAAGATCCAAAAGCACCCTATGTAATGCCTTGATCCAATCCTCGAGTTTTTCTGTTAAACGGGCCCTTAAGCCTCTTTAAGAGTCCTGTGAGCCCTCTCTACAAGCCCATTAGCCTGAGGGTTATAAGGTGTAGTAAATTTAGAATTGATGCCCAAATGTCACATGTATGTTTCCAGATTTAATCACTTCTTCCTTTTCGCATTTTCCAACAACTCCCAAAATTTCCCAATCCGTTCAGTACTTTTTGAGTTATCCTCTGACAAACCAACAAACCACAAACCAACAACTAACAAACCAACAAACGCCAGTGAAAACAATACCTCCTTCGCGGAGGTAACTAGAGGCATATATACACTCAGAGAGTGTGTACCTCCGCCGATCCCCACAACATTCCTATTCAAACATTATCCCTTTCACACGCCCGATTTTCTATCTCTAATCATTGTTTCCTCTCTGTTAGCTCATTTTGCATATTAAAAAGCACTCAGAGATGGGAAGACGGAAGAAGTTTAAGCTACGTCACTAGGTTAACATAGTCCTGAGCTGATATATGAACAATATACGTCAATGACTATTTTTTTAGCGTTTGTTCTTTCCTACTCCCTGAATAGAGACCCCATTTCATTTAGTATTTTGCTCATTTTGCATATTAAAAAGCACTCAGAGATGGGAAGACGGAAGAAGTTTAAGCTACGTCACTGGTTAACATAGTCCTGAGCTGATTATGAACAATAATACGTCAATGAATATTTTTTTAGCGTTTGTTCTTTCCTACTCCCTGAATAGAGACCCCCATTTCATTATTATTATTATTATTATTTTGCTCTTTTGCATATTAAAAAAAGCACTTAGAGCTGCCAAATTAATCACTTTGTTACTTTTGGCATTTCCAACAACTCCCAAAGTTTCATTCGAATCCGTTCAGTACTTTTTGAGTTATCCTGCTGACTAACAAACCAACAAACAACGCCAGTGAAAACAATACCTCCTTCGGCGGAGGTACTAGAGCATATATACACTCAGAGAGTGTGTACCTCCGCCGATCCCCACAACATTCCCATTCAAACATTCTCCCTTTCACACGCCCGATTTTCTATCTCTAATCATTGTTTCCTCTGTGTAAGCTCTTTTTGCATATTAAAAAGCACTCAGAGACGGGAAGAGGAAGAAGTTTAAGCTACGTCACTGGGTTAACATAGTCCTGAGCTGATATATGAACAATAATACGTCAATGAATATTTTTTTTTGCGTTTGTTCTTTCCTACTCCCTAAATAGAGAACCCATTTCATTTAGTATTTTGCTCATTTTGCATATTAAAAAAGCACTTAGAGATGCCAAATTTAATCACTTGTTTCTTTTGGCATTTCCAACAACTCCACAAAGTTTTCATAAGATCCGTTCAGTACTTTTTGAGTTATCCGGCTGACAAACTAACAAACCAACAAACGCCAGTGACAACAATACCTCCTTCGGCGGAGGTAATAACTTAACATATTTATATATTAATGATCCAAATTAACATTCCTTTTTCACTTTCTACGTTAGTTCACGCTCAAATATAGACATTTACCACATGACTCATATAAAGCAGTGGTTGTAATTAATTAAATAAAAAGCTATTTATTTGGATGAATATACTAAGGAATTAATCATTTTGGATGAAAGACTTCACAAAGCGAAGAAAAGGAAGAAGAAAACCGTAAGCAAGGGGCATTATTAAACTTGTATAGAGCGTGATGTCATAGAAACGGATAATGAAAGAATTTCGATATACAACACGGCGACTTTTATTACATGTATTAATTTTAAAAAATATTTTGATATTGATGGAGAAGATTTGGAGCTCTCGGATACTATTATTATATTCAAACAGTCTTCATATTATAGTAAAAAAATTTAAAGAGCCGTGCGTGTTAAGGCGTGTTCAACTCTCAATGTTGGGGGCGCAGGTTCATGGTCATTTTTGGTCTACCTCATTGATAAGATCCTAGGTTCGTTTGACTAATTTTAATGCTATAATGCTTATTTATATCCTGTCGGATGCAATTCTATCGAACCATATAGGCAAAAAAATATATATACAGGGGCATTCAGCTAAATCCCGAAATTTCACTGAATCAAGATCAATAAAAGCCGTATTGATGTCCTCAGCAGCATGAGGGCATCAATACGGCTCCTGAATGCTTCGCATGCGGCGGTACCGTCCGCGGCTGGGAGTTTGCTGGCCTGCCCTCTTGATGGAGGCCTTGAGGGAGGTTACATTGTAATGGGAAGTGGCTCCCCTTACATGTAGTATCCATGGAATTCAGGTCAGGGGGGTTGGAGGGCATGTCCTGGGGGTCCCAGAAAGCAGGGACGTTAGCCTGGAGCCACTCCTGGTCTCTTGGCCTTGTGGGCGGGGGCAGAGTCCTGTTGGAAGAGGTACCTCTCGTTGTAGACGTCCCCAAGGCCATCGAAGGCTTAACAACTTCCTTTAGGACGCCAAGGTACACGTTGATGTTGATCTTCTCACCCGCCTTGAAAAAGTGGGCGAGGACATCTCGGCAGTGTTGACAACACCTAGAACCATCACAGAGGCCGGATTTTTCGTGTTGAACGATTTTGGGACCTCCTTCTTGGTCTTGGCCAACCCCCTGTCGTTCTGGCGGTTGCTGGAGCGGTCCACAGTGAAGATCTTCTCGTCTGATAAGATTTCAGAGGTGGAGAGGTACCCGACTTCAACGAATTTACACACCTTTTTGCACCTCCTCAATCTGGCCTCCTTCATCTTCCCTGCCAACAAATGGACCTGGCTGCGCTTGTAAGATATGATGTTGAGCTCCTTGACGGCCCTGGAGACGGTAGCTCTGCTCACGTTGCGCTTTTTTGGCCAAGACTGATATCGGGGTTCCTGGATTGGCCGTTACCGATCGCTTTAAGCCGGCTAAGAAGGTCGGCGTCCTTTTCCTGGTCCTAGATCTGTCATGGAGCTTCCTGGAGATGCCCCCAGAGGCCTTGAAGGCCTTGAAGACGTCATAAACTGTGCTGGAGGCGTACCCAGTGATGTCCTTGATGGCCTTAGCTCCATGTCCCACGCGCACTAATTCAACTACATTTTCACGTTTGCGTTTCTCCATGGCTTATTATTGTTGTTCACGCAACCCAAGAAGGCTCTATTGGTTTGTTTTTTGATGCAGTTGAAAGTGTTTCGGATTGAGCTGATGACCCTCTATAAAGTTTTAAAGCATGTTGAAATATCTCTTTTTTCGATCGACGAACCGAATCACACCAGTTCTATAATCATCATTAAAAGATTTTTAATAATATTTTGTAGGGTTCCAATATAATACATATAGTTATGACTCTATATATTTGTATTTCTTGCTCAATTTTTATATTAAAAAAACATTCTTAAGGATAGGTCCGAAATACCAACGATAAAAATACATAACTTGCATAAAAAATATGCAACATAAAAATAATTCGATTTAAAGACGACCTAAACACACACAGCTGTTGATGGTGTACAAGAAATTAATATGTAAAAAACATTTTTATACCGTATTACATTCAATCAGAGCGACAAAATAAGAAAATTATGTTGTCTTTATTGTATAAACATTAGATAAAGCTGAAATGACTTTTTGTGCTTTTTGATAGTACAGCTTTTGGGATAGATTTATCATGCATGGAAAAAAACAATATGCCCACGCAACAATATATAAGTGATAATCAACTGAAAGAAATAAAAAAAGGCTTTACTTGAAGAGTTTTTAAATGACCATAGTGACCTAAGATGGCGCCCTACTTGAAAAACAATACCCTGCAATAAATGCCCAGTGTGTTACTTTAAGTTAGTTTCATAAAAAGTATTATATTATTGCTCTTCAATCGACGTCACTGGTCGAATATTTTGTTTTTTCATCTTCCTACTCTTTAAAGAGTATTCCTTCCTTCTCTTCAAATGAGCGATTCAAAATGGCTCCTATCAGTTACCAAGGTGAGATGTTTTCTTTCCTCCTTTTATATTGTCAATTGTGAATCAGCTTATTACATAGTTGAAGGGATTACTCTTCTTAGCAGCTCATACTTATGATCTAAGCGTCATCATTTCCATATAAGCATCCATAAGACTTGACACTTTCATTTAAAAGCCCTAAAAGCCTTGTAATTGAACATGGATATCATAAAAACGCACAACCGCCCAAATGAAACAAATTCTTCCCTTTCACACCCATTCACCTCTTTTCTCTGCCTTTTTTCAGAGATAAATAGAACCTGATAGAGCAAGCCTAGTCTGCATCATGGGCTTAAGATTTATTATTACATTCCTAGGAGCATCCAAAATAAAAAGTGGTATTCCATAAATCAGTTTTCCACGCAGAGAGCAAAAAAATCGTGATAAACAGAACATAATCCTATTCTTTCTTTTTTTTGCTCTTGGATTAGGATCTGTAATTAAAAGCAATTTTGTCAGGGCGGGAATTACTCTCTTGAATGAGCAGCATGGGGAAGGAAAAGTGGCATTGTATGTAGTTGAGAATTGTATGGCTTAAAAACGAGCGGGAGTTGTAATAAAAAAAGCGATATAAATCTCAAGCCCCCTTTTTCCCATATTTCCTTTTTTTAATTGTGTTTTTTCTATTAAATACCCCAAAATGTGTCTTATTAATACGTACATTTATTTAAAATATGTTCATCATGATAACTGAGCATCTTGTTGGCAAAATTTACCATAAAATAATAATAACTCCCTACAGAACTTAGGCCTCTAGTAGCTGCATGGAGACTCTATAAACTTTAAAGTACTAAAATGGTTGTTTTAGTACTTTGCAATCCTGGACTCATATGATCTTAATAAATTAAAGGAGGTGATGATTTTTAAAGATATTTGTGTTTCAAGAACGCGTCACACAAAAATATATTATTACGATAAAAGTAAGTAGTCGTAGGGGATTAAACTTTTTCAAAGATTGAAATGCATGCTGATTAAATTTCCAAAGATAAAAAATTATTCAAAACAAAGAAATATTACGAACTCAATCGATATATTAATAAAGTATAATATTTTTTTAAATGCAACGTTAAGAAGATGCTGTGGTTAATTTGGTGTTCTCTTCTACTTAGGGCCTCTGTCGTATTTAGTTCCTCCAGGAGGGATGGCTTACGATCTAAAAAAAACAATTCCACATGGGAGTTAAGAGGAGTTAGTTTTCACTGCATAAAAAATTTGCTGGATGCAACATATTATTTTCTCCAGTGGTTAGGACGTTTGGGAGTGGAGAAGATGAACATATCAGCTCTAGAGAGCTTGCATCGAACGCTGTGTTGATTCGGCTCTGTATTAGCTCTTACCAGTGGAGCCACCTTGCCCAATCTGCAACAATCTGCAATAAATAAAAAGAAGATTATAAAAAGCTTTATAAATTATACGAGCTAGGAGTCACAAACAAGTATTAATTTATATATGTTTAAATAAATTCATTCCCATTGCAGCTCATAAATGAAATTGATTAAAGACTTTGTTTTATAACATACATTTGTTTTACTTCTAGATAAGCCCCACCACACCAGAACTTAATCTGGTAAGAAATGGTTGGGTCTTCCTAAGATAAAGTAGCTTATTAGTAAATAATTGATATTTTTTATATAAAAGTTGTATATTTTTGGCATTTGGTCCTGCAAGAATGCTTTCTTTCTTGTGCGGGGCCCACCAAATATCTTCGATCACCATTCCCATTAAACAATATGTCTACATACTAAAGTTATTCCATTAGACTTTAGGTTTTTCACCCCACACTAAAAGTATTTTAATTTGTATATTCTGTGTTGCAAAACATAATATGACTATAGTTATTTTTATCGTTCTTCTTTAATTAATAACTTTTCTTAGAATAAAGGCGCACACCCTGGAAATTCCCTCATGAATCCCAACCATTAATGATTCTAAAAAGTCATTTTTATTCATAACTATAAAATTCATTAGGCTCAGGGTTTAAAAATGTGGAGGAACAGTAGTTGAGTTGTTGTTGTTGTAATTTTTTATTATATTCGGAGGAGGAGAAGGGTGCAAGACGAGCCTTAATTTTATTTTCATCTCCCCCCCTCCTCTCAGTTCCACGAGTTAAAGCCCCATACAAGGAACGGGAATAAATTTGAAACGGAAATTAGCATTAGTCTCAATTCCTTTTTTCGTGTTCTTGAATCCTTTTTCTAACTTATATGTACATATTAAAGTAGGGTGGATTGATGCCTCTAAGATGTTTTTTCCTGTAAAAATGTATGCATCTCAAAATAAAGTCAGTTGTGCAAATGAAACATAATTTTGATATAAAAAAACTATGGAAAACCCAACATTTCATTTAGGAATCAATGTAGATGATAGGTTTCTTTCAATACATGAAAAGAGGAATGTTCAAATGATTATTTTGTGTGTCCGGTTCTGTTTTTTCTCCATCTTGGTTCGATTTGACACTTTAATGTATTGGAAGTCTATAACTTTAATGAGTATTGTGAATGAATAAAAATGGCAAATGAATATATATTTATTTTGTTCATAAAGTTAATATTTATTATATATAGGATCAAACCAATTCTTATGGTTTGACAAATGATTCATTTTTATCAGGATGCCAAATTCTTTGTATTTTTTAAACATTTTTAATTACTTTTTTTACTATTTTCTAAACATAAAATTTTCTACGTATGTATAAAATATCCATATAAATTCAGTATGATTAAAATAATAAAACTGATTTGTTTCAATGCTTTTCATCTATTGTTTATGACAACATAAAAAAATATTAATTCATTTATGAAGCTTTTTGGGGTTCTCCACGTTTAACTAATTATTACGTATTGTTCGTTAAGTATATCATACGTTTTGTACGTTTGGGGCAATATCTTATTGGTTAATGTTTAAGCATTTTTTATTTTTTTTATTCCACAGTTTATAAATATATATACAGGCACAAAAAAGAGGAATTTACATAAAATGATGTTAATGTGTAAAAACATGATTAAAATTTTAGTTTAAAATTTTAACATCAAACAAACACTAAAATACAATTATAATAAAATAACTTTACGAAATTAAATAAAACATAAATAAACCTTCTATTTTATATCCTTGAATTGCAGATTCAAGGATTATTTTTGAGAGGAAAACAATTTACGATACAATATTTATTTAGGTTCGTTTTAATGCATCATATTTTTCTTTTATAAATAATAAAATCAACGACAGATTCAGCTGACACTGTCGGCCCACCCTAGTTGATTAAAGTCTTCCTTTGCTATTTAGTGACTGCAAGTATTTCATTTTCACTTATACACATTGATAAATATACACAGTCAGAGTCTATGAATGAAGAAAGGAAGAAGCATTGACTTAATATAAAAAGTCCCCCTCTAAAACTCTTTGTAGTCTCCTTCTTTAGTTCCTCAAATAAATCCACGTGCGTAAAAAATTACCGCCCATTTAAAATGTAAATATATATATGTATGTATGTATTGTGCTCTTACATACAATGGAAAGAACTCCTTCATGATGTTTATTAAATTCCTGGAAAGCTTCCCTGCACTTTAAATAAATGTAGAACAGTAACAACAACAAAATAATAATAATAAAGTATTAAAAAACTACATCAACACGTTTTTGAAAGAAAGAAGCAAGAAAATAGTTGAAACTTCCCGGTGTTAATACGTATTTGGATAAATAGCTGGGTTTATATGTACATGAATGAGTGACGACAAAGTTTGTTTATTTAGCTGCTAAATAATTCCCTCCACACCTTAACGATATCCGGTATACTTTTTTAATGAAGAAAAAATTATTATAATTATTGATATGACATTCCTTCTTCCCTTTTGTTTGGATATGAATTATCATATTACTTTTATGTGAGTCTAAAATGATCGCAC
>CP045903.1:17981426-17998877 GCA_013387185.1 Caligus rogercresseyi | reverse complement strand
TATACACTAATATATCCGCCCCTAAGATACAATATACCGAAATGAAAAGGACTCACAAAAAGATATGAACATTCTTTTGGATACTTTCCAAATCGATACATTTAAAAATGAATATACATTATAATCCTACATAAACAAAAATCTAATAATTTATTATGTTCTCCCTTCTAGAAAGGATAATAAAAAGCAAAGAAACTAATAACTAAGTTAAAAATACTATCATTCATACAGCTATCTATTATAATTTATGTGCATATTTTGCGTTCATTATGTATATATACTAATATACTAAAACTGCATTATCTTAAAAGCTTTTTAATGGAAAGTATACAATAAATAATGATAAAAAATAAAAATATATAAAGAGATGAAATATAATCTAAAGTTATATAAATGAAAGCTTTTTGGAGAGGTCGGTCAATAAGGAAACATGGGGGGGGGCGGGGAAGTGAATATAAATAAAATTCTTCAAACGTCCCAACAAAGTCCTTTTCCTAGTATGTACATAAGAAAGAATAACAATTTTCCCCCTGTTGACAAAAATAAATCAAATGGTCAAGATAGGGGTTCGCAGTAATAGCGAAAGAAGAAAAAACCATGACGAACTAGGTCAGCTACCTCCCCTCTTATAATAAAAAAATATATGTTATATATAAATTACAATATTTATTCCTATATTTATAAGTATGTTTTTTATGTGTAGTTGGTTTTTTGTGTCTCATAGGTTGATAGATTGCCTCCACCAAGAAATAAACAGAGAAATATATTAAATGGAAATGGAGGTACCGTTAAGAGGTTTTCCTTTTTCATGGATAAGCTGTGAAAATGATAAATATCAAAAAAGGATGAAATGGAACTCCTAATTTTATATCCCTTTAAACAAAAGTTTCATAAACATTTTATACATTATATATATATATATATGTATATATATAATCCACAGCAAATGTGAGCAAAACATATAAACATTGAAGTTTTTTTTTATTTTTTTGAAATTTTTAAGCCCTGTAATATAATTTTTTAAAGAGTGTAGCTTCATTTTTCAAACAATGTAGTTTATATTTTTAAACATTGTAGTTTAAAATTCTGAATAATAACTTAATAGATATAAGTGTTTATTACATCACAGGCTTATATAAATGCTTATTTTGCTGATATGGTTCGAATGAATTGAAGTAATTATTATATATGGATCATTAGAGGTTTTGATGTGTCCAAATATCTTAGAACTCTCTTTCTGGTAAGGTGCATTAAAAGAACCTTCCAGACGAAGGGGAACATTCGTCCACATATTGATAATTGCGCATCAATCCTATGATCAAACACGAAGGGACTATTCTTCTATCTCAATGGTCATTGTTAGTGTTTTCTATACATCTAATTAAAAGGGTGAGTAGATCAGTGTATTAAGCATAAGCCAGTGCGTTTGCGATAGCACAGCGTGTTCAACTCTCTATGTTTGGGGCACAGAAAGAGAAGATCAATTTTGGTCAACTTCATTGACAAGATCCTAGGTTCGAGTGACTAATATTAATTTGTCAATTATATCCAGTCGGATGCAATTTATCTTAATATAGTGAAAAAATTAAGGAAGAATCAGAATAATATTATTGGATTCATTAATATTAACTATTTTGATGTTTTATAGAAATAACTGTCTTCCTTAACTGTGAATGCTTTCTTATATATTTTTACAGCTCGTAACATATGTTTATCCTGATTTCTATATGTAAAAATGCTCTTTTTCTATTTTAAAATATTCATCATGTGAGCTCCCAGTATCTTATGCATATATAACCATATATTTTTTATCTTCTTTAGTTTCAAGAAATGAAAAATTAGATGTAATAAAAATTGTACCTAGGGTCGAATTTAGTCAGTCTAGCGTAAAATTAATAAGGAAGAAGAGAAATATGATTTTTTTCTTCATGCCGTACATATATTTATATGTGTATGATTGTGTATATTTCACTTTTCCCCTTTCCTTGGCTATTCAAGTGATTTCTTCATTTTATATATGCTTACTACACTAGGAGATGGTGCCGAGGCCGATTTTTTTCCTTCTGTATACATGGAGAAAAAAAATGTATAAATATTCAATTCAGATATATATTTTTCTCCTCTCTCTCACTCTCCATCTCGTCTTTTACTATCATCCATACACAAAATATGAAGGCATAAAAAAAACTATTATTTATAGTCTTTATGAAAAAAAATGTTAGTGTGTCATTTTGAAAAGTTTTTCCTAATATATTTTTTATCTTGACGCTATTTTACTAGTATATTTTTAATATATGTTTTATTGATAAAATAAGACTTTATCGTGTTGATCATTTAAATATATATTTGTGTTAACACTGCTATCTAAAAAAGAGTATGCCCATATGTGTACACTTCTACCATGCTCTTGAGTTAACTATACAACTACCGGGCACTAGGATAAAAAATCTTCGAGATGTTACAACACTATTAGTAATAGTATTAAGAGTTGATCTATTTCAAATCATATTGCCATAAACTACAATGAGGCAAACAAATCTGCTCAATTGCAATATTGATTTTTTTGATAAAAAACGATCATATTAAAAACGGCTGGCATAAAATATGGATGTCAGGAGTCCTTCAATGAATTAAAATATTTATTTTACTGTTTTAAGTAACAGTTCTCCAGATAATAAATATATATATATATTGTCAAAATTGAGTGATTAAATATTTTTTTTGTTAAATCAAAAGGAGTATTGACTAGGCAAATATCAAAGATGAATATATAAACCTTCGTTCTGTTCACAGATCTTGTTTATATCCTAATTTATACGGCTTATGTAAGATTGTGTGTTTATAATAATATATATTATTCAATATTTGTATTATTACTGTTAATAATAAAGACATAATCAGAATAATATATGACGCCTTATTTAAAAAAATAGCAGCAACATTTATATATAATGCAGTCGAATCCAACAGACTAAGGAATTTATACGTGTAACATCTTGTTGGATTACAAAATCATAACTCTCATTTGTTTTTCAGAGAGCATTGAAATATCCTTATAATTTTTTTTATTTTTTTTTATTCACATCTTGAGGAAACAAATTTTTTCAGTTTTTTACAGTAAAATACATCTGTAAGGATGGGGGAGAGCAACTGTTAAAGGACATGAAACACATCATAAAAAATGCCTAATAAAATATAAAAATATACAAATCATATACCACGTAATAAAAACAATGTAAAAACGGAAAGCGGACTAAAATAGGATGTTAGGGAGAAGGTTGGGGACTAGAATTTACTATAAATCCTCTTTCATTAAAGTTTCTTAAAAGCAGCAGCTCCTTGTCAATCCAACTATCGAGACCAGTTGGGATCGCTCTGTTTGCAGACCGCGCCGCGTAGATGAAGAGTAGGAGTCTTGTAATGATCAGCTCAATCTTATTAAAATTTCATTTGAGGGGGATAGCATCACCAACCATTCATACATGGAGATGGAAGTTTGGAATTCGTTTCTTATTCGCTCCGAAGCCATATTTATAACATGCTTAATTTTTATACAGTTATAAAATAAATGGCATGATGTCTCCGTTTCTTCGCAACAGAAATTGCAGTTCCTTTCATCTCTGTTCTCCCTTCCTTATAATTGACTTGTGTCGACTACCCTGTATTTTTTGTTAAGTCAAGAAACATCGAGAAGAGAGGGATTTTAAAGAAGCCTTTGGGGTTGAACGGAGATACGTACATTAAAAAAATGACTTAGAATGAATTTTATGATTATTCAATAATATTAGTTTGACTTTGGATGATTTTGAGGGATTCAAATACATTTTTGAATATGAACAATTTCAACCATTATAAAACATGGACAAGGAATATGTCTGATTTACTTAAAATTATAATTAAAAAGTATGAAATTGAGTCATTTAAGATTGTAGGGAATCATGAGATTGCGATTCCCTCCGATTAATTCCTTTAAATGTTTTCCTGATCTATATCAATTACATTTTTCGATTAGACTATGTTCCCATTATCATTTCTCGCTATATGAGTATACGTATATCTATTATATCTTCACAATACGACGACTATAAAGAAGCTTCGTCAGTCGAAATAGAGGGCTGAGCGTCCATCATACCATATGTCACCCGTTTGTTATAGCACATAGACAGTTTCGTGTCTCATTTTTCTCAAGCACCTTGGGGTTAGCATTGAGTCAATTGAGTGGACAGCAAAAAAAAATAAACCTCAAGTGCTCTCTTGAAGGGTCCACAAAGAGTCGTCCACATATTTGGTGGTAAGTAAAAAAAACTCTTTAGGGAAGAAAAAAAAAAGTGGAACACAACCAAATGGATAGAATGGGGAAAACGGCCAACTCAGTGGTTTTTCTAAGAAGATTTATTGGGATTAATAGGAATTGATTTGGTTGTTTCATATTAGTTATTTTCCTTTCTCTTCTTCTTGGACTGATGGACCCACATAATTGATATGATTGGATGGATTTAAGAGGGGGGAAATGAGAACAGTCTGGGGCAGTGAGCATTACATAAATTTTCCATATATTTAATAAGTTTTCTCCAATAAAAGAAGATATTTATTCTAATGAACTAGAAGTTTACTGATAAGGAAAATAATTGAGTTGATGATATAAAAAGGAAATGGGGGATATATATTTGACTAAATAACTTATTTCTTCTTCTCAATATTTGGTACTGTATTTACGTACGGTCTAATTTGATATCGGAAACAAATGAAAGATGATTCATGTATATATAACTGTAGAAAGTTTATTTCTGTACTGAAAAAATATATATTTACTAGAATTTTAAATAAGTTGAATAATAAACTAGAGGCATATATACACTCAGAGAGTGCAAACATCCGCCGTCACGGGGTCCTTATGAGCCTTCCGAGGCGGATTTTTCACGACTGGGGCGGCGTAGAGGGACGGGGGAGGGTTCCCCTCGACGGAAATTCCGAGAGGAAGACGCTCCCGGCACCCGATTTCACAGCACAGCGACATCTATTGGCAGAGTAGGCTAACTTGAAATATTTATTAGTATTTAGCTCATTTTGCATCTTAAAGAAGCACTCAGAGATGCCAAAATTTAATCATTTGTTCCTTTTGGCATTTCCAACAACTCCACAAAGTTTCATACGAATCCGTTCCGTACTTTTGAGTTATCCTGCTGACAAACAAACCAACCAACCAACAACTAACAAACCAACGCTAGTGAAAACAATACCTCCTTCGGCGGAGGTAATTATACTAAATTGTCACTTTGTTACACGGCGTACTGTATTTTGCCTCAGACAATAACAAACTAATTATGCAAACATTCAATCGATTACAAAGTAGATATTTATAAAATAATTACAGTTTTTAGTTTCATTAGATATTTACACCAAATATTTCGTTTATCCTACTTTATATAACCTTAATTTGTGAATGCGTCAAAAGAATATTTCTTACACGAAAACCATAACATTGTATTTTCTATTGTCCATCGACTAGTGGGACTAACTTTGTAAGAATTATAATTAATACAAATTTCTTCTTCGAATGATACCAGTGTGCGTTTAGGATTTATGATCCACTTAGATGACATGTGCTATCAAATAACAAAGTTATGTTAAATGGAAGTGATCTATAAAAGAAATCACTCATACATCTAAATTTTAATGTAACATTTTACAATCCTCATGTGTAGATTATAAACAAAAACATGTTACTATAGACAATGTTGTAAATTAGGAAATATTAAGTAGTCGAGTTCATGGGGCAAATAAATCTCATAATTTTTGCATGATGACTAACATCTACTTATGACCTTTTAATCTTGTTGACAATTTATGATATTTTTATAATAAAAAACACAATTGACTATTATCCATACTTTTTTGCATGACCCCACACATGTGCATATATATTTAGGAAAAAAAGGCATGACTCTTTGCTTTTAGTTCTTAAATAGTTCAACTTTCACATAATCTAGAATACGCTGGACGAAGCCGCTATACGAAACCTTAAAAACGATATTTAAAACATGATCTTTCTCGATTAATTGTTCACATAAAAAATACCAGCTCTTTATTCATCCTAATGCTTCTTTTTATTTAAAAGTTATTATAGATATGAGTTTTTATTAGATGCTTTTAGTCACTTTATTAAAATGATTGTTTCCATATTATTTGAATGTTTACATATATTTCTTTTGTTTAAATAGTTGATATTTATTTACAACGTATCTGTACAAACCTTTTTGTATATCTTTGGTTTAATTTGTCGAAATATATGCATAATGAGCAAAGATTAAAAAAAAAATTTACGCAAGTCTACCTACTTTTTTATAATTGTATTTTATGTATTCTATGTAATACAATTTTAAATAAAGACCATAAAAATATATTTTTTTGGATATTATATAATTATCATTAATTAATTATAACTTTAGTCACAATGAAAAAATATAGTTGCAGTTCATTTTTTGAATGTACATCCTTTTATATACCTATTTTTATGAACATAAACCATTGCTTATTGAGACAATATTAGTTCAAACTAATACAAAGCCGGCAGAGTTCAAAAGATTTATTTTTTCTATAAAAAAGTACACCCATGACGAATTTTGCATCATTTATATATGTATTACATACATTTATGGAAGTTGGTTCATCTTTGCATTTTTAAACAAAATATGTAGTTCCAAATTACTTAAAGTAATAATCTTTAAAATGTATGTACTGCTGAGCATATCCACATATAATCATACATACCAAGGGGCCATGTCTATTTTAATGACTAAACCAGCGGGATAGAAGAAGGAGTAAGATTGTAAAAAAAGGAATTTCGGAAGGGAGAAAAAACATAGATGAATGTAGATGAGATCCTAGTTTAGTGTTTGAGAGCAAATACATATAGGTACATCTATTTGTTTTGTCACACACTGTGATGCTAATTTGTTTACATAGAGATACAAATAAACAATATATGTACATTATACTATATATATTTACACGTTGAAGCGCGTTCAAAATAATAATAAATATCAATTATTTCAAGAATGTGAGGTTTGAAGCTGAAATAATGAAGAAAAACACTTTTGAAAGTATAAATAGAAGTTAAAAAATATATTTATAGTGAATATACTCCAATGTAGTAACAAATATACTCTAATGAGCATTTTTGACTTGTTGATCCACCACAAGTAATTAAAAAACTACTAAATAGGGTATCTGTGTAACTACAGTTCGGTGAAGTTTTCTCCTATATATACAAACTTTGAATTTAATCATTTTGAAAGATACATGTTTTCGTGGTTACTAGCTTAAAATGATGGATATGTTAGGAAATGTACTTCATTTTTTAACAAATGTATATAAATAAATATATATATATATAAACTGCACGTAAAACTATACATGCCATCAAATAATATACATTTTTACCGATAATTAAAGAACTAAGATTCAACATGCATTCAATATAATTGAAAAATGGATATTTATCGGCAAGTCAGACTTCATTGCTTATTGGAGATAACAAAAAAAACATATAATGCAGTGCTCTATGTTGTAAGTTAGAAGAAAAGCTATGGATTTGTGTACAAGTATTTAATTTTGTCGACAAATTTTCATTAATTTTAAAAAATACAGCAAATTAGTCTTTATACATATTTACTAGCATACATATTGAAATATCTATTTTTTTTGTTGTTGTGAAAAGATATCCAGCCATTCTTTAATCAAACAAAGATCTACATCACATTAAAAAAGCTTTTTCTCCCATGGCCACAGCAATAAAAATCAAATTTGTTTAACCTCTGTAATATGCTCCCATAAAAAATTCTTCATATTTTTTATGTTCATTTGATAATTTATTCAATTATCATTATTTCATTTTAGAAATCTCATCCCTAAAAGCCTTGTTTATGGCCTCTATATTAAATCCAGAGGCGAAAAAGGTGGGTTTGGCTTGTTGGTTTAACGAGCAATAAATTATTTTCTTAGCTATATAAAATATTTTATAAGACTTTTATATTATTAATAACATTTTGATTTATCAGAAAAATAAAGTTTTAAAGTGGTTCTTTTTCGTTTATGATCTTTCTAGGGAATTTAATCTCTTCCCGTCATCTTATACGTAAAAAAATATGACAATCTATAATTTTATACGCAGTTAAAACATTTAATGATGTATTTATAATAGATATACACAATAAAATATCATATACAAACTAAGGTAAAGATTCCAACCTGAATACTTGTGTTTTACACCTGTAAAATGATGTAAAGTTAAAAATACATTTTATATCAATTTATAAATAGTAAAGTTAAAGTCTCACGCAAAGAATTTTTATTAACTCATAAATTAAGAGGGGAAAAGTTGATAGTTTCACGATTATTATTCAATTGACGCTTCAAAGCTCACTTTATCCTTTCATATAGGTTTTGGTGCATGATATTGCAACTTAAAAGTGTTATGAGAGCCAGGATTCTTAGATAACACTTTGATTTCTATGTGACAAGCTAAAAGTACCTACACAAAGTCTGAATAAAGATCTACGCACACAAAAATAGATACAATTTTTTAACGTTTTCATCCTTTTTTATGCTTTAATAAAATATGAAAGACTAAAATATAAGCATGCTTTGGATATCTCTGATGATCTCATAGATTTAATGCGTACCTATGTTTACAATGTATATGTAATGATTATATTGATAGAAGAAAAAGTAATGTTACACATTAAAAAAGCTATCTTTCAAAAGCAAACCTCACCTAGCATTAGGTTCTTATCGCCATCAATAAAGTTTATTCCTTTATTAACTCTGTTCGATGATTACATGTTCCTGAAGGATATTTAATGCGTTATAAAGTTCATATGTTTTATGTTTATCTGTAATAGCTGCATAAAAAAAATGATTTATCTGTGTATATATTATTTACATTTATCTCGCATTTTACTCGTATAAACATTGTTTTAATAATAAAAAATATGTGAAGCCAGTAATTCATAGTTCAATATATATATATCAGACTTGTTGACGTTTCGCGAAAAATTGTCGTTCGTTTGTCGTTCGCCAAAAGTTATCCTTCGTTGTCCATCGTTAATTACCTCCGCCGAAGGAGGTATTGTTTTCACTGGCGTTGGTTTGTTGGTTGGTTGGTTTGTCAGCAGGATAACTCAAAAAGTACTGAACGGATTCGGATGAAACTTTGTGGAGTTGTTGGAAATGCCAAAAGGAACAAATGATTAAATTTTGGCATCTCTGATGCAGAATTAAGATGCAAAATGAGCTAAATACTAATAAACATTTCAAGTTAGACTACTATGTCAATAGATGTCGCTGTGCTGTGAAATCGGGTGCGGGAGCGTCTTCCTCTCGGAATTTCCGTCGAGGGGAACCCTCCCCCGTCCCTCTACTCCGCCCAAGTTGTGAAAAAATCCGCCTCGGAAGACTCATAAGGACCCTTTGACGGCGGAGGTTTGCACTTTTGAGTGTATATATGCCTCTAGTTATAATTGAATCGTTCGGCGTTCATCGTTCGTTTGTCGTTTGCCATTTTGAAAAAAATGACGACTTTTTTTAGAAAGAAATTTCAGAAAAAGTGATGACGTTTTCTTAGAAAGGAAATTTGTCCCGTGAAAATTAAAAATCTTTGTCTTTTTTGGCGCCAAAAAACGAACGACGAACGACAGTAAATGCACGATAAATAAAACTAGTCGGATATAATATATATAAATATAGGCTCTTTCATTATTTCAAATATTGTATGGGAAGGTCGTCGTCCATTTAAGGGAAGCTTTTAATAAAATAACTAGGCTAAAAAATATGCTCATAACTTATATGTATACATTTGAAAAGAAGTTTCTATAAAAAAATATTTATCAAGCAGACTGTAGTGAAATACGAAGTTTTAATGTATAAAATCTATATAAATATACATTATAGCTAAAAAAATATCTAACAAAATGTCCGCAACAATTATTTTATTATTTTTGTTCTCATTTAATAAAATTTACATTATTATTGTAAATTATATGTAAATATTATTGTAAATTAACTTTACTCTATATTGTTATGATACCCTTATATTTTCTTATATTGTTGATTTATAGTGTTATTAATATATGTTTTCACTGTTTATAAAGGGGCATGCTTGTTTGATGTGTGTTCTATTTATAAAAACTAGTGTATCTATTTAACTGAATCAATTTAGCTTTTCAATATATATATCTATATATATATATATATAAGAAAACAACAGTATTTCATATATAAAATTCCAACATCGATTAAAAACACTAAAAGTATAGAATAATAAATAGCTTTAACAAACAAAACCTTGATGAAATCTGTCCCGCAAATACAATTTGTATTGTTTAAAGTATGATACAAAGTCAAGGTTATTTTAATTCATACTTTACTTTTGTAAAAAAGTAGTAGTTTAATTTTGTAAAGCTTAAGCAGCCCCTTACTTTTGAATAACTATACAAATATAAATGCTCTTTTAAGAGCCTTATATGACACTCCTAGTTCATCTGTTTATTCATATATACTCTTCGTCTCTATGCTTGCGTTAAAATACAGCAGTTGTCATTTATAAAGAATATATATCTTTATATTTTAGTCAAGAGATCAATATTAATTTGTTTTTTACAAAAGGAATTCGGGAATATTCTGCAGACAGTCGAATAAGTGATTCATTATATACACTGGTTTGTTCATCAAAACTTTTATAATTTGTGCCAACTAAACTCTGATAATCTCTGATAACTAATTAAATAGACCACAAGATATATACATGCTATTTTGGCTATGGGTTGAGTGGGCGTGTTGACCTGTGTACAAATATATCACGGTTAGGAGAGTAAGGCAGAGAGATGAAAGTCGCTGGGCTGCCAAATAAATCAGTAAAAAAATATCTTCTCCGGTGTAGACCATATTGGGACCCACCCTTATTGGGACTTTTTCATTAGAGAAGGATTTATGAGATAGGAGGAATGTAGCAGGGAAATGAACTCAGTAAATGGTTGACAGTTTTTATATTCTTTTTCGTTAAATATATTCCTTCATTGCATAGCCAGTAAATATCTTGGATTAATATTTTATGTATCCTATTTTAATATATGGCAATCTATACATTTTTATTAAAAAGTGCATTACAGTATTATAATAAACGTATGAATGAAATAAAACTTACAAAAAAGACACGACAACACAACGAAGCATCCGTATTTCTACCATAATATGTAAACAAACTGCAAGTAGAGGCATTCAATATTATTATTACCTCCGCCGAAGGAGGTATTGTTTTCACTGGCGTTGGTTGTTTGTTTGTTGGTTGTTTGTCAGGGATAACTCAAAAAGTACGGAACGGATTCGGATAAAACTTTGTGGAGTTGTTGGAAATGCCAAAAGGAACAAGTGATTAAAGTTTGGCATCTCTAAGTGCTTTTTAATATGCAAAATGAGCAAAATACTACTAATAATAATAATGAAATGGGGTCTCTATTCAGGGAGTAGGAAAGAACAAACGCTAAAAAAATATCATTGACGTATTATTGTTCATATATCAGTCAGGACTATGTTAACCCAGTGACGACTAGCTTAAACTTCTCCGCTTCCCATCTCTGAGTGCTTTTTTAATATGCAAATGAGCAAAATACTAAATGAAATGGGGTCTCTATTCAGGGAGTAGGAAAGAACAAACGCTAAAAAATATTCATTGACGTATTATTGTTCATATATCAGCTCAGGACTATGTTAACCCAGGGACGTAGCTTAACCCATTAATGCCGAGAATTATCTGTAAAGAAATTTGCCCTAATTTCTAAATTATATGAATCAATATAGTGCTACAAAACATTTCGAACAAAAAAAAAGTCATATTTAATAAACATTTAAAAAATACGGCCCGGGCACATATGTGCCCACTCGGCATTTAAATAATGTATACAGCATAACATATTTTAGTATATATTCTATTGACTACAGCTCTTTTTTATTAAAAGTTTACATATATATTTATTTATTTGATAATAATTTTTATTTTGTGTGGTAAAGTTCCATGCATTCTGTATGCAAAGGAACATTACATTTTTTGCAGATATGAGGAGTTCTTCCATTGCATTCTCGGCATCTACTTCTCGAATGCACTCCTCTTGCTGTCCAATGATTACCTTCATTTAGTCGAATACTGTTTGTAGCGCTCACCAATGAATACTTTGGTCCTGGACGCTTCTTTGCAACCCCATAAGTTTTTAGGACCACATTGGCTAAATTTCTCGAGAAGTCCAAGAGACTCAGACGAGGATTGCCCCGTCTACTGAAGTGTCATGCATTGACAACCTGTGCGTTTAGGCTCCAAGCAAACAAAGGCCACCACCACTTTTTGGACCTTATCCTTACCCTATATGCGGCAACTTGCTGGTCAAAAAGGTCAACGCCTCCCATGTTCCGATTGTACGTACTAATAGAATTTGGCATGTCAACTTCAACATACTTCCTCTTTTTTCGATCCCACCGTCTTGCTTTCTGTAGTGGTTGAGCTCTCATTTTACTTGAAGCCACACTAACTACCTGGTTATCCTTCCACTTGACAATCGAGACACAACCAGTAAATGCCTTGTCCATGGATCCTCGAGATTTATTTTTCAATAGTTGTTTTGTCAACACTGGAGCGCCACCCAGCCGATCTTCACGAAGAGTTGTGGTGCAGGCAATTCCATTCCGTGATAATTATATAAGCATGGGAATGGATCCGAAATAATTGTCACAGATGATGTGTTGCCCTTGGATTAACTTGGTCTTGTTTACCATTTCCAAAACGACATTTGGACCATGACCAAACCCATGATCAGGAATGTTGGTGAAGGATCCACAATAAGGTTCGACATGTAGCAAGGTACCGTCAGCAGCACAAGCTGCCCACAACTTGAAACTAAATCGGAGAGGTTTTCCTCGGATGTATTGTTTATCCCCATGCCGTCCATAATAGGGGACCATTATTTCGTCAACGCTCATAAACTCTCCGTGGAATCTGTTATTTTTCATCACTTTATGCTAGGCACAGCTTCACTTGAATGCCGAATGGGCACATTTGTTCCCACTCTAAATGTTCATGCATTTATTTTTGAAAAAACATTGATAACATATATAAAGTAAATATTTAAAAAGAAGCTATATATTTAAAAATCGTTTTCTTTAAAAATTATTAATATTCATTCATAAATTTAGCTGTTACATACCCATTACAACAATACGATTTCGCCATATTTTCAACGTGCTCAAACACGTACTTTCAAACAGCAACTACCAGTACATTATTATTATTTTTATTAAATAATATGGGCTATCTCATGTAGGTAAAGCTGTTAAAAATAAAGTTAATCTGTTTGAACTTTGAAATATGCCTTAGTTGTGGTGTAATAACGCTTTTAAGCTCTGGGAACATATCTTCCCAATCGGCATTAATGGGTTAAATTCTTCAGTCTTCCCATTGAGTGCTTTTTAATATGCAAAAATGAGCTAACAGAGAGGAAACAATGATTAGAGATAGAAAATCGGGCGTGTGAAAGGGAGAATGTTTGAATAGGAATGTTGTGGGGATCGGCGGAGGTACAACACTCTCTGAGTGTATATATTATTTTCTTTGCTCTTCCTCACTCATTTATTCACCAAACACACCTACTTATGTAGACATATTGAGTGGATTGTAATTCTGTTAAGTGATTCATTAGGTGGGCATCGGCGGAGGTTTGCACTCTATGGAGTGTATAATGCCTCTAGTTTTCACTGGCGTTTGTTGGTTGGTTGTTTGTCAGCAGGATAACTCAAAAAGTACGGAACGGATTCGGATGAAACTTTGTAAAGTTGTTGGAAATGCCAAAAGGAACAAGTGATTAAATTTTGGCATCTCTGAATGCAGAATTAAGATGCAAAATGAGCTAAATACTAATAAATATTTCAAGTTAGCCTACTCTGCCAATAGATGTCGCTGTGCTGTGAAATGGGGGGCCGGGAGCGTCTTCCCTCAGAATTTCCGTCGAGGGGAACTCTCCCCCCCGTCCCTGTTCGCCGCCCCCAGTCGTGAAAAATCCGCTCAGAAGGCTCATAAGGACCCCGTGACGGCGGAGGTTTGCACTCTCTGAGTGTATATATGCCTCTAGTTAAACTTTTCTAGGGCTTGAGGATTTAAGTTAAAGTAACTTATTTGTTGTCCTTAAAAAATAATCAAAATAATATTAATTAATTTTTAAGTCTTGCCCTTTCCATATATTAAAAAATAGCTGCAGTTATGAATTAGTAGCTTTTTAGTAATTTTATGGTCCCAAACTAGTTTGGCAGAAAACCCATTTTTTATAATTATATCAATAACATTTGATATGTTGAATGATGCAGCTTTATGAGCTTCAATGATATTTAAGGTCACTTACAACATGTGCATTGAAGTGTCATATGTTTATGGGTCGTATATAAATGAAGTATATATAAGCTTAAGACTAAAGAAACGTTTCTAGTGACCAAGTAAGTGGTAAGAAGATGTATTTGCAAAACAAAATACTATTTTATCGATAATTATTTTTTTTTGTCATTGTGACATATTTGTATATGTAATATTAGTAGAGGAAAAATACTTCTTATTTGTCTAAAGAGCTTTTAAGTTTTTTAGATTTTGTTTAATTCGTTAAATTTTGCTTCTTTTCATTACTTAAATATTATATTTTTTGCAAACATATTTATTTAAAAATGTTACCACTGAGCCAGATAGTTGTATAAATAGAGATACTCTAATTTTAATTGAACTTTCTCTCAAATAAAATATTTCCACATTATCAACTCTTGATTTAAAATGAATATTTGTTAATATTGAGTCACTGTTATTTTTTTACAAATAAGATTGCCAAACAGTCATATTTTAATAAATTATTACTATTATCGATTGGTACATATTAATATATATTTGTTTATATATGTTTAATATACTATTATTATGATTAATTACTACAATTAAGATTTGACAAACACCCCATAGTCTTTAAATCCTCCATCAAATTCCAAAAAGATGCTACGCAATCTTTATAAAGCAAAGCGAAACTTCTCATCAATGACTCCTTAATATATTCAAACAATATGAGAAAAAAAAACACAAATTAAATTAATTAAACTATCAACCAAATGAACTTTGAGGTTATTCCCTCAAAATTTATTTTACAATACACAAATACTAACTAATATGTATGTATAATATGAAGAAAAAAAGAAAAATAACTCCGCTTAAATCCACAGAATTATAATATATATATTTTTCTCTCTCTAGAATATGCAAATATTTAACTGAGACGTATTTACATTAAAAAAACTAAGAAAGAGAGGGAGAGAGACAAAAATTAATTTACATATTATTTAATATGAAAAGAAACTCCAGTCAAAAATATATATAAATATATATTTATGTGAACTATACATTTTATATTTGCCTCGACTTCAACCTCCATTCATGCAAGGTCCTTGACTTCTTATAAGGGCTAAATGCATTCAATTTGTTTAGGATTTGCATTGACTCCAAGCCCCTGTGACTTCTTCAACTATGGAACAAGGATTATTTATACATTGAAAGGAATAAAAAAAACGTAAATTTATAAAGAATATCTTAGGCTTGCTTTGTTACAGATATAAAGCTTTGTGATTAATAGTCTTTTAATTGACAACCTATGAATGTATGTATATTATGCCCCCTTATATATATCTTAGTATATTATATGTACATTTATTAAAAAGTAATTGCATAAAACGACCATAAAACTTGAAAAAAAAGTTTTGATTATATAAGTTTAAATTTTTAATTCTCCATCAAGTACTATATTTTCAAATTTAGGTTTATGAGTATTTGCTTTTTACAAGTTCCTCAAGCCACACGGTTGGAGAGTTGTTGTGTATATTTATGATATACATTAAAACTACCAAAAGGCAATAAAACATTTCCAAAGTTATATGGGGCCTTTTTAAAGATGGAAAAACCCTTTTTGAAGAGAAAAAGTTTTTGGCCTTTTTTACCTTTTTCTAAGTTTAGTGGTTCTTTGACTTTTTAAGGAGAGAAATAAAAAACACATTGGTACTTACATATAAAATACATCAAAGTCGTAAAAAGCTTTTGAAAAAGGGAAAAATGCGGCTTTTTATTACTTATGTGTGTTGTTCTTATTTTGCAAAACAACATATGTGTGAATGGCCACAGTAAAGATTATATCATATTTAATTATCTAAGGGATTGCGATGGCCCTGTGTGCGTACAGGCGTGTTCAACTCTCAATGTTGGGGGTGCAGGTTCGAATCTCGAGAGAGTATTGTCAACTTTGGTCTACCTCATTGATAATATCCTAGGTTCGAATGACTAATTTTAATGCTATAATGCTTATTTATATCCCGTCGGATACTGCAATTCTATCAAACCATATTGGCACACAAAAAAAGTTTGTTTCATTATATATATTGTGCCGATTGATTTTTCACAGACATTTTTTCCTAAATGACAAGATGATGTCCCTCTTGGAATAAAAACTTACTTCATGAATCCGATATCATTTCAATAGCGTTGATTATATTAAAGGAATTCTCATAAGGCAAGAGTTCCCCTCAAACATGATAGTTGAATGTAATTTTTTTCTAACACAAAGCTATTAGTGTAATCAATTTGTATGTCAATATGTAAATGAATATATTAATATATTTTTTTAGCTTGTAAAACAAGTATTTACATAAATTATTACTTATTTATATATTGAAGTTCTTTTAATGACATAAAATGTCATCTTAAATAATGACTCAATTGTGTAGAAGACGATTTTGATGCTCGTTTAATTTTTTGTATTTTTTGGTTTGAATATATTGAGATTATTTTTTTAATGTATGGAGTATAAGTTATATTATATTTTATATATTTTAAATACAACTTCTCTAAAAAAATTAACAAACAGACATAATACAAATATATTTAACAAAAACATATTCTAAATATTTAAAAAAATGGATTTGCTATTGGGCAAAGTGAAGAAATGTGTAATATTTAAAACTCATATGGTACTGATATTTATCAATCTTATTAAACAAAATTATGCGGATTCAAACTCATAGATTATTATAAATGTGAATAGATGGTTGTGAGATAAAAGCTTCCTTTTAATTGTAAATAAAAGGCCAATCAAATAGTCTTTAAATTTCGAATATAATCTCTTAGAATAGCTTTAAAATGCGACATCCAAATGTCTAATTTTATATAATATTTAGGATCCATGGCGATTAGTCCGTACACACTAAAGTAGGCTCAAATCGACTCTACTTGACGGATGATAATAAATGCTTTATCACCTAAATATTTTTAAAGGTTCTCTGCCAAAGTTCTCCCGTGAGGATCATAACCTTTAGGCTAAGCTAATTATTATTTCCCTT
>CP045903.1:17959352-17981326 GCA_013387185.1 Caligus rogercresseyi | reverse complement strand
TGTTTATGTCCCTGACGTCATGTTGGAGGACACTCTGACGTCATGTATACTCTGTCTCTCTATTTCCTTTTCCTTGTATATATTTTCCTCCTTTTTCCTTGTGTCAATAAAGGAGTCTTCTAGTCATGACCCTCTCACACGTGTCGTTCCTTCTTATTAGTTCCTGCCGTGCAATCTCATTGGCGACGACTCTGGGGATATTAATATACTTATTATATTCTCTCTAAAGGTATCCCAACACACATCTGGCGACGACTCTGGGATATTAATATACTTATTATATATTCTCTCTAAAGGTATCCCAACACAACATCTGGCTGACTAGGATGGTAAACTGTTACCCAAGCTCACTACCGCCGAGCTGCGTGCGGAGTGTCTCTCCATGGAGTTAAGTGACTCTGAAGAAGCCCTTAAAAGTCAACGGAAGCCTGAGCTCGTTGCACTTCTTCGTCACTATATCGAGTCGTGTGGTGTGATCCTAAGACCTACGACTTCGGTTCGGTCCCTACTCCTCCTCCTTCTGCCACGGACTCTCTCTCAGGAACAAACCGCTTAGGAGTGTCTCAACCTCCTCCCTTCGACATGTCCGCTCCTCGTAGAGGTCATCGATGGTCGTCCTGGAACGATGAGTTCCAGACTTTTCTCTCTCTCTGTGGGGAGCTGCCCCCAGAGCAAAAGAAGGCTCTTCTCCTCCACTGCGCAGGCCCAACGGTGCAACGCTGGCACAAAACCCTCTCCATCGAGACTAAAGACGATGAGGACTGCTACTCCTCCCTTCTCCGAGCCATGACCGAGGCATTCTCCCCCATAGAATCTGTTCTCTACGAACGGTTCTGCCTCACTGAAATGAAGCAAGCCGTTGGTGAGCCCATTGACGACTTCCTTACTCGCCTTCGGGGACAGGCTAAATTCTGTCGGCTCACTTGTGCTTCCTGCCGGCTCCTTATGAGGATGATGTGGTCTTGGGAACCATCATCAAAAACACCTCTAACCTTAAACTTCGCCGGTCTGCATTTGAGCGAAAGGCCATTAAACTGAATGAAGTCGTCCAACTGGGACGAGCACTGGAGTCCGCGGAAGCTCACTCTCGCGAGATGGTCGCAGAACATACTGCCATGACGTCGGAATATAAAGTCCGAAAGGTTCATGGCGCGCCAAAAAGAGCGCCCCTCAGGAGTTTCATGCTCGTAAGCCGCCTCCTTCTCTCCCTGAAGAAGGTACTTAAATTTTGCGCGACTCCTCACATTCTCAAGAGGAGATTCTGTCCTGCTGTGGGCAAAATATGTTCCAAATGTTCGCAATTGGACCACTTCGCGTCCTGTTGTACGAATGGAGTCTCCAACGCTATTACCTGCAACTCCTCACTCTCCCTTTCATTGCTCCCGTCCAAAAGAGCATTGTCTCCCTCTTAGTGGAAGGAAAACAGGTCCATTCCTACTCGACCTGGGTTCAAATGTGAACATCCTCCCTAAGACTCTCTGTCCTAACTCTCGGATTCGTGGACCTGAAGGACACATTACGACTTTGGTGGTGGCAAGGTCAAGTCTAATGGGGTCCATCTCTCTCCCCGTCTCTCTGAAAAGATGCCGCAAAGTCTTGAAATTCGTAGTTACAGACGTGAATCAACCAATTCTTAGGTTCGCGTTCTTGCCTCGACCTAGGTCTAATCTCTCTTCGGCCTCCGAGTTATCTCTCTAACTCCACCTCTTGGCCAGAAGAGGACCTCGTTCAAAAAAACCCAAACTCTCTTCGAACGAACTTCTCTCCTCCTACCGCGATACTCCACTCTCCTACCGCGACAACGCTACTCTCCTCCTACCGCGCTACTCCTCTCTCCTCAGGTAGAACTCCTGCGGAACTACAACTCTCTCGCCCGATCCGGACTTGCCTAGATGGTCTCATTCCTCAAAAATGCTCTAAGAAGTCCCTATCAAAGGATACTCCTGTCTGGTGCCGAAGCTTCCAACCCAAGGGCCCAAAGTGGTTTCCGGGAAAAATCTACGGTTCTATCGGCAATGCCCTATGGACCGTCCAGGTCGGATCGGAAGTCCGAACGCGACACATAAATCAACTCCGCCCTCGCAAGTTTGATTGGGGGTGATGTTATGTCCCTGACGTCACGTTGGAGGACACTCTGACGTCATGTATACTCTGTCTCTCTATTTCTTTTCCTTGTATATATTCCTCCCTTTTCCTTCTGTGTCAATAAAGGAGTCTTCTAGTCATGACCCTCTCACACGTGTCGTTCTTCTTATTAGTTCCTGCCGTGCAATCTCATGGCGACGACTCTGGGATATTAATATACTTATTAATATTCTCTCTAAAGGTATCCCACACAACACTGACGTAATGATATTGCAAGGCACTTGAACGCTTTTCACAATTGAGCTTGACTTTAGATCTCATTGGTGAAAAACGCCCCTTCCAGATTGACCCCTTATATAATTAAACCGAGCTTGTGAGCGTTCAGCTTTTTTTGCGTTCCGTTCCGTTCACGCGTTCAAAAATCATAGCGTCCGTTCAGCGTTCCGTTCAATGTTTTGCGTTCAGCGTTCCGTTAGCGTTCAGCGTTCAATTATTTAAAAAAAACAATGTGTAATTTTGAAAAATGGAAGTACTATTTAGGGGGTTTATAATAAAAATACCCGAACCGACTTTCAAATGATAAATTTGTTGACTGGATCTAACCCAGGGTTTTCAACCTGGGGTCCACAGAACGTCTATATTCACTACATAAGAGGGTCGCCAGACTGGAGATTTTCTATAGGGGGGTCGCCAAAGAAAAAAGGTTGGGAACCCCTGATCAACCCCAACTTGTATATATTTTTTTCTAACCCGTAACAAATAATCATTATATAATAGTTTTCCATATATAAAGACAAACACGCCAGTCAGCATGAAATAAACTTAACTATTTCATCTTATTAAAACAACTTCAGATCAAATATATTTGAAAAAGTGTCGCGATGACCAGACTCGCTTATTTTCGAATAACGGAGTCCGAGTTCGATATTAAGAATCTGCAAAATAGTATTTTAAACCTTCGATGTATGAGTAACTGGATCCCTACTTTCTTCCGTAATGGATACATTACATTTTAAATTATAATCATATTTAAGGTGTAATAAATCAAGACAAATACGAGATCAAAGCTATATAATACAAATTAATATTATAAAACAACATTATATGAATGCATCTTATTTTAGAGAGATGTATTTTTAATCATCTTTGCAATATAAAACACATTTAATATTATATAAACACGAATCAACCATTTACTACATTAAATTGAAGTTAATATCGTCTTCGTCATTAGAAAATAACTTAATCTCAATATCAATTATTACATTAAATTTATGCAAGGAACCAAACAAAACGCAAATATTAACTGCAACTGTTGTAAGGGTAATTTTTTGTCTGATCAATGGCGTCAAATTATCTTTTTTTAAAGCAACAACAACAAGTTTCTAGGTCGCTTGGCCTATGGGAATGTGCAAAGAATTGATCTTACATTCCTCAGAGTACTTTGGTTGAGACATTCGCGACCATCATGGCGCCTTAAAAATCTATATATCTGCTATATCCAGGAGAAGCCAAAATAATCAATTATCATCTATAGTCATCAAACATCCATATACAATTGTGACGTGCGAGTATAAAATGTTTACCAAACTATGCTAATTACTAGGAAGCGTACAGGGACTAACCTTGTAAATATATATTTTTGTTTGCTCGTAGACTGTCATTTATTCTCCATGACGAAATGAAAAAAGCTGACGAAATTAATACTGTCCTCGTATCCGATTCCTAAGATTTTAACTCTCGAGCCTCCTATCCGAGTCCTAATATTTAAGTTATCGAGTCCACGAATCCGAGTCCATCAAAATGAGCAAATCCATGATTCCGAGTCCACAGCCCAGATGATATCCCGTAGTCAGACTTAATCTCAACTTATTTCAACAATAGTTTCATACCTAAATACTAAATAAGTTGTTTATTTTGTAATAAGAATGAATGAATAAAAAGGTCATTCAATTGTGTGTATTTTTTGTCACTTGGGGTAAAATTTTAAAAAAGTGCTTTACTATTCTATAGAGAGTTCTTGGGAGAGTAGTTTATAAGTTCTTCTTATAATATTTCATCCCCTTGTTTTATCCCAGAAAAAATACTTAATCAAAACTACATTGAAATGTTTGGAAAAATTGAACGCTGAACGCTGAAGCAAAACTATTTTTTTTTTTGCGTTCAACGTTCAGCGTTCAAAAAAAAGTTGCGTTCCGTTCAGCGTTCCGTTCATTGAACGTGCGTTCAGCTGAACGCCGTTCAATTTTGCGTTCCGTTCACAACCCTGATAGTAAGACATGGGCCATGGGTAATACATTTTATTCTATGAGTTTTTATGTTTTTTTAAAGCATCTCTAATGTTCTTGGAAATGAGCTTACAATAAAATAATGCACAGGTTCGTATCATAAAGAAACCACTCTCAATTGGAATAACTACTGGATCCCCATTTTGATACTAGTAGATGGACTCATTATATACATTTCATTCATTTTGTTGAAATTTCTGAAATATATTTACCATGCTTAAATAATATTAAACACATTCTCCAAATTTTATATTGCTATTGTCTTTTAGAATAAATTATATAATTTTGTTGTATCAATGTATATTTGTTCAACTTTTAATCCTGATTCATTGAATACTCATATTTTTTTATTTTTCAGGGAAATTTGGTGATGTTACCCCTTCAATTCCTGGAGCAGGAGGATTTAAGGCCCCCGGCCTTAACAAAGGAAGGCCTTGTTCCCTCTGTCACATGGACATAATTTCTGAATATCTACGGGTTGTTACGAATATATAAATTGTGATATCAGTATTTTTTAAAACACATATTTAGTTATGATTTATTTTTTAAATATTTTATATTGCACAATAAATAGTTTTTTCATATATTTTTTATTAAGTTAAAAAATTGAATAATTAATATATATGAAGGTTTAAGTATTTCATTTTATCTATAATAATTGAAAGATATTAAAGTTTGTTTTGTAATCAATAAAATATTACAAAGCAAAAAGCATTAATGGATAGGTTTTGTGAGTTTGATGCCGGAATAGTTCCGTACATATAAATTTATTTGGGAATCAGGATAGCCTTAAAAAACTGATAAAAATAAAATTGATATATGCAATTTCTATTGAAGAATCTAAAAGCTTCGTAAAATGGTTACATATTATATTAAAAAACTTATTCGAGTCGTTCCGTGCAAATTCATTTCAAGGATGGGTAGGTAATGTTAAAAAAATATAAGAATATATATTTTTCAAATTTCACAGCTCATGGAATATATACAATAACCAAATCATAAAGTATATAAGTATATGCTAATGCGTACAAATTACATTATTAAACATTATCTATACTAATAAAAAAGAATTCCGTTCGTTCGTTCGTTTCCCTATATCTTCCGAACGGTTCATTAGATCTTGACGAAATTTCAGTGAATAGTTTTGAGAGCTCAGGAAATGTTTTAGTGGGGTTGCCATCTCCCAGAAAATTCGTCGTCGTCGCCATGTTTATATTATGCGCCAAACCGTTTTTTGTCGATTTTTTAAAATTGCCAGGTTAGATTTGACCAAATTTTCTGTGGATGAGACTGAGGTTGTAGAAAGTGTCTTTATTTTATTGAGTGTTTCCCGGAAAATTTATTTTCCATATGATTACTTAAAAATAAGTTTTTTTCTATCCCTGTCTTTCCCCTCAAATTTAAAGCTTGTGGAAAATAACAACTTTTTTTAACGCAACATCGCGCTAATCCTATTTTAATAATGCCTAGAGATGGAGAGTGATGTTAACCACTCTTAACTTTTCTTGATAAACATATGAAGTCGTACTCTCTCTTAAGTTTTTGCTGTTTTCCCCCATCAACGGAGATCAAACAAATACTCTGATATTCAGTGCTACCATACATATATTCGTAACTCTATGTCCCTGTGAAATGACTTAAGAATAACTTCTTTTTATGATATTTAAATACCCAGCTTTAAGGAATACAAAACGGAAAAATGGCAATGAAGACCCAATGACAACTTTTTAAGGAACTAATTTTAATATGAAAAGTCACATGCGATAATTTCACTGAAATTATTCGTGTGATTTCTTCTTTGTGCGATGTTTAAAGACCCAGCCGTAAGGAATACAAAACGGAAAATGGCAATGAAGACCCAATGACAACTTTTAAGGATATAATTTTAATATGAAAAGTCACATGCGATGATTTTACTGAAATTATTCGTGTGATTTCTTTTTTATGATGTATAAATTCCCAGCCTTATGAAGTCATTCAAATTGTTTTAGGTGTTGGAGGAAGATGGTTAAGTGTCTTTAATTTTCCGTAAATAAAATTTTATGAACAGCATAGTTGGGATCTTAACTATTGCAACTTAAGTATACATTTCCCACAGACCTTTCTTATTAAAAATTGTATTTGAAAAGAAGCCTTTATACATAATGTTTATGTTATCATTAACATTATTTTTCCATATTTGGTCCGTTAGAATTGCTTCCGGCACGATATAAATAAGCTTACTAGCATTAAATTAGTCACTCGAACCAAGGATCTCATCAATGAGGTCCACTGAAATTAGGCTTCCACTCCAAGGCGTCTTACCAAAGATATAAAGACATAGAGAGCTTATTGGATTCTTCAGAGAAATACGTCAATGCGCCCAATGTAAAAAATCTTTCTTTCTGTATGATCAACGTACGATGACGTAGTACAAATCGTAGCAGGACAAGAAGAGTGCCTTCCCTTGTCATTGTTTTAGGACTTTCCATCCCTCGTCTTCGATTTAGGACTTCCCATCCCTCGTATTCGTGAAAGGAGTCTTATACCTCATTTTCGTGAGAGGAGTTTTGTTCCGTGTCTTCAAGTTCTAGCTTACTATTTATTTTTTAGGTAAAACTTAAGGAGATTTATTTTATTAATGTTATATATAAATTACCAATTCTACCGCCCTCAATTAATTGATTCCAGATAATCTACTTGCACCGCTTGAACACAACTCTCTATTAAATACTAATAACGGTGTTATATAAAGTTTTTGATAACTAATCTCAATATTTTTCTTACTTATCATTTTACACAGATTCACCATTTGGAAACAGTTGGGTCCATGTTGTCCCATGGACTTCCGTTATCCTTGTAACTCATCAAAAATATTAATATTGATAAATTATTACATTTTATTCATGTCGAAGACTTTAGTCCTCTCTTATATTACTAATTTTGTAATCTATGCAACTTAATAATTGGATATCCGAAGGTTAACATTCATATGAAAAATACCTCTGCTTTACGGCTAAAATGCCATTTTATTTGTGATCACAATTCATTGCATTGCTATATTAATGAAGAGTTATGTCCTTATATATTTATATATTTTGAACGAATCACATACTCTCTTCATCTACATGGAACCCAAGTCAGGCCTAAAAGTAAAATATTGAAAACATGTATTCGACGAGTTATTTTTTTATTAATATGATTTATTACTAATGAACATTTATTATTCAGTTGTTATGTTGGTAAGAGAAATAACACAGCCTTTTTCAATGACATAAGCACAGCCCAATAAAAAACAAATACTTGGAAACAAATAGAATTCGACAAAAAATGAGAAATTATATAATAATAATTATATTAAGGAAAATAAATAATAAAACACGATCACAGCCTATTTTTTGTTGTATAAAATATTTTTATAAAATGATGCTGTTGCCAAAGGGATTCGGGGAGGGAGGGAGGGAGGAAAGGGGAGAAGATGTACATTTATTAAGGCATTTAACGCTTTGAAAGGCAAATTTGTTGAGAGTTGAAAGGGTTGGGAGGGGCGGGGCGCGAGGGCAACAATAAAATTAAAATAAATCAATAAAACAACCAAATTGGTAACCAAAGACATACAAAAAAATGCTTAAATAAAATTGTTAATACACTATGCCATTTCTTTAAAAAATATTATTTCTACAATACCTTTTAAAGACAAACAACGGAGATTTTCATGTTGATATGTGGTGACCAAAGATGGACAAATAAGTCTTCTTCCAAGATGGTAAAACGTTTATAACTTTCTGCATAAGGAAAAGCAGACAAAATGCTTAAAATTTTATCATGGAATTATCTATTCTAAGCGTACACAGAAATGTAACGTTTATCCACAAATAATATAATAAGAAACATTTCCTTTCTTAAGTTCGTAAGAATAGCGTCTATCCTATCTGAAAACACATATTTTTGTTAAGCATTCTCTGAATATTACTATCAATCACTTGTTTTGAAAAGAAGAAGTGAGGTTCAATTTGTGATCAAATATTACGAAAAACCAATGACGTCAGTTGAGTAAAGTATGATTTTACAGACAGGAATATGCGCTCATCTTAGAATCGGTCTTAAGAGGCGTCCATCTTTGGCGTTGACCAAGGGATTAAATCGTTTTGTGAATTGTAAATATTTTACAGATTGCTGTAACTACGAATATTTCATAATGAATTAAAAACAGTTACTTGAAGTTACATTAGGAAATGGGGTGAAAAAGATAGATTGAGAGAGAGACTAGGATTGGTTGAGGAAAGAGTTGATTATTTAATGAGTGGGAAGGGTATTCAACATTAGTGTTTCTTATGAAGTTATATGGCACAATTGGTAATGTAACTCGCCCTTAGGATATTATTATTATAATTATTATTATCATTAATATTATTTGAAGAAACCACTAGAAGTAATAAAGAGATGGATAAATAGGAAAAAGCATGGTAAGTCCTCTTTTAAAAAACTGGATTTGATGATATTGCTAGGATGAGCGAGGAATCTAAAGCCTCACTCGAAGAACTAAGCCACTCTCTACGAAGAAATGGTTGTTTTAATATATATAAAAGTGAGGGTAAAGGGATGACATAGAATATACAAAAAACGTATTTGATGGGCACAAAAGTCTGAAAGGATCAACCTTTTGCCGTTTGGTTTTCTTCAGGGGTGGGTTTCTTTCTTAATTATTATTTGATTCATCACAGATAGGAAAAAGGTTAATATCTAGAGAGTATATTAGAAGTAAATTAGTCTTTTCTAATCATTTAAACACACTTAATATTTTCTTCGTCGCGCTCTCCATATTTGGGCATCAGGTTCCTTGAGGAAAATCACGTTTGAGCTCTGTCCGATGAGCCCTGGGTATTTGTGTACGTTGAAGATGTCTACGGGCTGATAACCCCTCACTTCACCCTTGGAGAGGATCTCATTCCGCTCCGAAGGGCTCCATGTGGATATCCCCGAGACGCCGCCGATGAATCCGGATTTGACCCGGTTCCCTTCTCGGCTCCAGGCTTTTTTGACGGCCATTTTACGTGCAGAGCGAAGGACGTGTCGAAGTGCTTGTCGCTCGTCGATCCCGTAGATGATACAGACCCGTGATTTTGAGTTGTAGGCGCACATCTCCTTCCCTGAGGGTCGAACGGGCTCATTACTCACGTTGTAGGACCCAGAGAGTCTTTGAAGCTCATTATAGTCATCGTTAAAGCTCCGATCGTCTTCTTTGAAGAAATAAAAACACTCCTTTCCAGCCTTGCTGATATCGAGAATGGAGGAAGCGTTGAGAATGGAGCTGAAGACGCTTTGAACGACGTCCCCTCGAACGCCGTCTACGAGGGTTACTCGGGCTTTACCCTTCACATCGCTAAGGAGAAGGCCTTCGCCAAAGGAAGAAGGCTTTGTGGATATCCGTGGGCTGAAGTTGGGGAGGTGGAGGCTCATGGAGGTCAAAAAGAAGGAGCGAGGAAGGAGGTCTGGGTTCTGTAGGCTTTTTATAGCCTCTTCATACTTTTGGTTCATTTCGATGGATATCGAGAAATGGGACTTGGAGTCGTCCAGAGACTCGTGGGCCAGGGATGGCTGGTGAATCGTGGAAACGGCGTACTTGGAGCCAAGCATTCTATTCAAATCAACGTTAAACATCTTGAGCCAGTCCGTTATTTCTGAAAATAATAAATAAATAATTAGTTTCCTAAGTAACAAAATACTAATTCCAGCCGGTATGATATCTAATTTCAGGGGTCTATGTTGATTATTTTTTTAAATTCACTGCTCAGAAAATAAACATACATAAAATTATATGTATATGTTTAAATAAATGTATTTAAAAGTCGATGCTAAGTCACAGTAAAAACTATATAAATAAACATTTGAGTTTATTTTTTTTAGCATCGATGCAGATTATATTAAAAACTGGTATCCGATTAATTAGCCTAAATCCCAATTAATAAGTTTATATATGATAAATATATCGAATATCTATCTAAATCGGATAAATATATTTTGGAAACATTTAATTGGTATTAGTATATTATGGAGTCGATTTATTGGTAGTGCTAATAATTAATATAATACTTTACATACCCGTCATGGTCGAAAGGTTCTTATCCCCATTGATAGGGTCGTTATTCTTGAAGCGATAGGCAAATATCTCGAAGGGAGAACGCATGTCCTGCCCAAGAGTCTCCCATTTCGGCGTCATCCACTGCCCTAGTAGAGGATCATAGACTCCTCTCGATCCAAAGTGCACAAGCTTGGTATACTGATCCACAAGGCCCCCACAGAAATCCACATGCAGATCCAGGGTAATGTCGCTGTCGTGAAGAATCTTTCCAAAGGGTGAGCGGTTGATTTCCTTCATCAATGTTCCAGTAGAGTCAAAGACATGAATGGGGGATCCCCGACTGTCCGATCCCACATAGTACGTCGCATCGGGAGTCTCCATGAGGACAAGGAGATCGCTTTCGTCATAGATGAGTTGATACGTTCGAGAGGCCTTGGGATAATGGACATGGGTGAGGAGGTCAACGCGATGAGGATCGGAGTAAATATACTGAACTATGTTTCCTCTGTGATCTCTTTAGATATGAGGCGGCCAGCATCGTCATATACAAACTGCACAGAAAACCTACCAGGTTCAATGGCCATCATCATTTGCCCCAGACCGTTGTAAGTGAACCGCTGCTCTCCTCTCCGGACAACATATCCTCTCTCATCATAGCTCACAAACTCCAGGTCGCCATACTGAACCACACGATCCCCCGAGTCGAATCCAATGGAGACCTTCTTATTGCTGTTTTCCTCAAAACCAACCAAGTTTCCGTTAATGTCATGCGTGTAAATCCAGGAATCTACGCCAATAGCCTTGGCTAGTTGACCATTAAAGTTGTAGACAAAGCTCTTTACTTCCTCTTTGCGATTCTTTGGAAGATTCAGAGTCTCAGATATTATCTGTGAAGCGGAGTCATGCTCGCAGTGGTAGGAAAATCGTTCATAGCCCTTAATGATGAGAGAAATTCCTACAAGTCGCTTATGCTCATCAAAGGTCTTGATTCGAACCCAGTTCTTGGCCAAGTCTGTCATTTCTACCTTTCTAAATGAATCGTGTCGAATGCGATAGTTTCCAACCCCAAGGAGGATTCCTATCTTTGAATCGTATTTGAAGCTTTGAAGCTTCTCTTATCATTGCTCTCAGGGGATCCAATCTCTGTTAGTATGGTGGAGACTCGACCACTACCATCATACTGATACTTAAGATGTATGTCGTCAAAGAACTTTTTTTGCCCTCCATAGCGAGTATGACTTTCTTTTAGGAGTCCTAGGTGATAGCGGAGCTCTGTTTTTGCTTGGTACTCTAGGGCTTCATCTAGTACTTCGACGCTTCGAACAAGCGCCGAGCCGGCAAAGTAGTGATAGCTGATGGAAGTTGTTCCAGCAAGAATATATTTAAGCTGATGGGACTCATCATACGAGTAGAGAACCTTAATGCTTTCCTTTGGATATACCTTTGCAATGAGTCTACCTCTTTGATCCACTTGGAGTTCATAAGGTTCTCTACTCCAAGGGGCTTGATATAGGAACCGTCGGTAGCCTAGAGAAGGCTGGCGACTAAATCCATGAATATGTCCTCTTGGGGTCGTAATGGACTCGAGAGCTCCGTGAGAATCTCGGCCAAGGAGAAATCCCCCACCCGTTGGAATAGTTATCTTGGAAGTTCATTGGTTTGATCATTTGGATAAAAGTACTCGGAGTATCTCGGGATGGCATTCTGAGATGTGGGAAATTTTATTTTAGAAAGACGGTTCATGTGATCATATTCGTATTCCTTGACTATGTCGCCCCATTTCCAAACTTTTGGGAGGCCAAGACGATGCGTTTCGAGGTTGAAAGGAGCAAAGACACCGCTAGGAGAAGGATCAATTTTGAGTGAGCCCCATGGACCTGAGGAAACGTTGATTATGGATGAAGATGTGGACTCAATGCTAATAGTCTGACTGGAAGTTCCATCCTTGGTCATTTCAATGGAAATCAATCGACGTCCATTTACATTAAGACTCTTTCCCATTTTGGATCCCTTGTTAAAGTAGTCCCACTCAAGTTTGTTGATGGTGTCTCGACCAATGTCTGTCTTTTCCATGAAGGGAATTGGGAAGCTCTCCGCCAATCCGTTATCGTCCTTGAGTAGTGCATAGGGAGTAGTCTTAACTGAAACCCGATGTCCCCATTTTGTGTCAACGACAAGGCTATCATCAGAGCCCATCTTGATAGACTCTTTTTGGTGACCGATTGACTTGTCCAGAATAGAGTTGGGCTGCATGAGGACTCGTGTGACCTCTTGACCTCGGGTGATATTTACAAGGGCGCCCTGAATGCTCAGGTCCGCTGAGAGCTGAAGGACTTCCCCGGTAGGGGTGACGACGTCTATAAGTCGACCATTGGAGTTGTATTCATAGACGAAACTATTCCCCTGCGTATCCCGTCGTGAGTGAATGAGTTGCTTAGAGCGGTAGTAGGAGAAACTCACGGAGTAGTCATCGGATATTCAAGAGCAGTCATCATTTGCTTTCGATCCAGTCGGACAGTCAATTTTTGCCGCATGGGGGTCTCAATGGCGCTAACTTTTCGGAATAGTCTCTTAGGATGGATATCTTTCCTCGATTGGCATCTGTGATGCCAACAAGCCGCCCATTGCTCGTACTCACTGAATAAGAAAACTGAAAAAGAATTTCTTTGGTTGGAATGTATTTGGTGGAGGTGTGAAGGCCAAAGCGGTTGAATATGTAGAGCTCTTGAGTGATGGGAGAGTAGACTTCATACTCTTTTGCAATAGTCATTGAGGGAATTGAGGTCTGAATCTTCCTTAGTCTCTCATTCCCCTGATCTGCAATGTAGAGGGTGTCATCCGGACCCGCAGTGATGGAGCTGATGGATCCGAAAATGGTTTCAAGGGCCAAATGATTGTCCTCGCTAAAGCAGTCACATGTCTTTTCCAGGCAGTTGCATTTTGAGTCCTTCCCTGCAAAAAGATTTATTCGTCCGTCTGTGCCAACTGTGGATATTCGATTTGTTCGCCTGGAGTCACTTTCTGCAACATACATGTTGCCTTGAGGCCCGAAGGAAATACTTTGCGGAGATACAAGGGTGGTGTGTGAGGCAAAGTTGTTTAAAATGTCTTCCTGGGGACGAGTGCAGTGCAATGGGCGACCCGCAACAATCTGTAGACGTCCATCAGAGGTTACTTTCATGACCATGTTGTCGTCAATGAGGTGGAGTGTGTTATCCAAGGGGTTTATAGCAAGGGCAGTGGGCCATCTGAGAACAACGTCTTCTAAGGAGATGGTTCCTTCACATGGGAGAGGCTTCCATGGGTACGATGCTTGTGGGACCCAACAATTGTTGAAATGTACCCTTCTCATCCACCATTCTAATATTCGAGCCGTCTGCGAAATAAACGTTCCCTTCAGCGGAAATTGCTAGGCCCTTGGGATACGTAAGTCGTGCCTCCCGTGCTGGTCCGTGATCTCCACAATTGCTTATGTCCCCGGGGAGACACCTCACCCCAGATCCAATTACTGAGGTCCACTCTGCACTGTCCTGAAGGGGAATATGGATAATTTGATAAGACTCTGGATCAGATAGGTAGAGAGACCCATCTCTTGGATGCACAGCCATATGGTAACGATGCTCAACGCCCGTAGAGTTCAGTTTGAGGAGCACAGAGGCTGTGCCATCAGGCTCGATTCGTCGGATATAGTCAAAGTCTCCAAGGAAGAGTGATCCGTCGTGTCCAGCCACGATGCTAACGGAGAAAGTAAGTTTTGATCCGAGGCGGGTGCGTTCTGACAATCGCTTTGGCAATCCGCCCCTCTTCGACTATTGCTTCCCATCACGGTGAAAATGAGGCGAGGCCTTTCCTTCAGATATACATTGGAACCATCTCCTCGATAGAGGATCCCTTCTTCTGGATTATATCGGTGATGAATGTCTAAGTCCCATCCTCCAATGTCAGAGACCGTCAGGTCCTGACCAGATATCTTTGTGGTCTGTGTGTTCCATATAACTTGGGCGCAGTCCGAGTAGGAGTATCCCACTTTCACAACGGCAGTCGTTGTTCCAAAGACGCGCTGTCGGTAGACATTGAGTCGTTGCCAAGAGTAGGTGTATTTGAGGTCCGGATCTGCCTCGAAGGTTTTCTGAAAGAGAACACCCTCAATGGTGATGCGAAGGAATATTTGTTGGAGTGTTGGGGATATGTGACCCGCAGGTGTGAGCTGGAGCTCAATGGTACTGAGGTATCCTCTTGAGCGCGATGAGCGATGGATGAGGCGGACTTGGGTTTTGGTGATGGGAAGGGATTCCTGGAGGACACGAGATTCAGCTATGAGAGAGGATCGCTTGTCGGATCCAGACATGGAGGAGAGCTTCCAGAGGTCATAACTATGGGCTTCATGATTTCATAGTCGTGACTAGGACAGGCAGAGGGAACTGATGAGCCCGTGGGGTACATCAATATGCTATTTTGAAGACTATTCTTCTCTTTGAGGCCTAGGCTCATGACCACGTCTTCGATGACAATAACCTATGGGTAATTAGATAGATAAACATAAGTTAATGATTATAATTTGTCGAAATCTATAATAGAGCAGTCAGAGTGGTTGCATAAATCGCCAGATTGATTGTTTTAGTAAATAGTAAAATATATTTCACCTAGCAACCATGTGCGTTCAAGTAAATTTTTGATGTATAATTTTCTATTAGAGCAAATTATAAAAATACTTTTTAAAGGTCATTCAGTATAAACAATAAAGTTTTTGAAAAATATTTAAGATATAAAATCTGTATTGTCATTTCAGCTATTCTTAAAAATACATTAAAACAATGTGGTGTGTATATCCAACTTTTAAATAATCAATATATAATTTCTTATTCCGCATAAAACATCTATTTTTTCTATAATTAGCTCCCGGAGGCCTAGTTTAATCAATGGATCATGCTGTGCAAGGAACGTGCGACGAGCTACTGATGTATTCACTCAGATTTACAGGTCGAGTAACAGCACTCTGTCGGTGCCTATTCGCACTTTTTTTGGTTGAGGCTACGGGTTGTATAAGAAATTGACTGAACTTTACTCTGACCTCTCCACATCTGTTTCTTCAAGACCTACCTCATTCCAGGGAGCAAAAAGAGTTCGAGTCTGAGGAGGAAAGGAGGCTTCCCGAACTTGAGCTTCACGGCACCCCCACCATTCACCATGAAGTCAAACCATCCGTCCTTTTGAGTCATGGTGTAGCCCTCTGTATGCATGCCGTCATGCGTCACACGAACGCCCACGAGCCCCCGACCAGATGGAGCAACCACTCGACCTCGAAGCACTGCGGCTCGACTGGAAAAGGAATGAAAAAGGGGTTAGGGCATTCTTTTTTCAAGACATGACATTCCATGCAAACACAAAGCCAATAAAGATATTGATGAATAAGAGATATTTTGGGGTACAATTGACGTGATATAAGAATAAATAAACACTCAGTAAAAGTCGTTGTATTGGTTAACCACCATAATAGAGCACACAATTATACAATTGTTAAAATTTATAGATCCTGTCTCCTTAAATTAAAAAAATATATATATATATATATATACTTAGCATCATTCATTGGTATAAAAAATTATTTGTTTTGACTTTTATATTTGCAGAGTGAATATTTGTAACTGTATTTTGATAGCAAAGTCAATTGACTACTTATATAGTTTATATTGAACCCAATAGTTTACATAAGTCTATAACTAGAGAATATGAAAAGTATAATATAATAATACTACAATACCTTTGATTGAAGTACTTCCAAAAGGACTGAGAGCGTGAAATGAAATACATATGGACTTAAAGAATGAGAACCTTGACAATAGTTAATTTTATTTATATTTTGATCCCTTATTTTATCTAGAGTTTTGTAAATCTAACACTAAATTTGTTTATATTAATAAACAACAAGGGTTATTAGGTTATAATTTTTGAAAACTTTTTTCTTCCTTACTATTCGTTTCATGCTTATTTGTATCAACTAATATGTAAATTATCCAATCAAAAGGGGGGAAATATATTTTTTTAAATGCAAGTAAACACTCTGAATTTAAATTTTATGTACTATTCATTGACCAATTTATGGGCCATTTGATAAACTGATCGTGCTAGTAAGATGGGAGAGTACTTAAAAAGCATATTAAATTTAGATACGAAAGAAGTCAAGTCCTTCGGAAGACAAAGGAGAAAAAAATGCTTGAACAAAAATGGATCAACATATAAGTAAAGTTGATTTGTTTACCATCATATCAATTTTTTATGTAGGAGTAAAGCTAACAAATATTTTTAATGCGATATTGATAGAAAATAGTTAAATGAACTTCCTTAGGGAATAAGAAGACATCTAACAAGTCTAAAAATACGTTTTATCAAAGTATAATTGAACTTTAAAATGTTTTTTAAAACTACATTAATAAAGTAATTTATCTGCCAATAAGTGAGATAAATAAAATGCCCATCTAAATGATCCCTCTTTACCTTTCATTAAATGCAGAATTCTTGACATATCGCTGGAGAGATCCTTCCTCGATGATGAACTTCATTTTCTGAAAGAACGACGCTGTTGATGCAGGCGGCTGTCGCTGAAGTAAGATATCAATCGGCCTCGAAACCGTGGCACAGAGCAGAGATTCTGAGCAGTGTCGACTCTCGCAGCACTCCGGTCCTGGCAGTCGATGAGGCCATCCGAGTCGTCATCCATTCCGTCATTGCAAGCCCTCTCCAGGCCGATCCCGCAGTTTCTTCCGTCCCAGCCTTCATCACAGTTGCAGGACCACTCGCCCTTAAAGTCCGCTCGGCAGTTCCCGTGACCAGAACACTCGTCGGGGCAACCCCGAAGCGTACAGTGAACGCCGTTCCAACCCGTGACGCAGAGGCAGGTCCCGTTCTTGCATTGACCATGGAGAGAACAGCGAGGATCACAGTCCTTTTCCGAGCAGCGAGGGCCCTTCCAACCAGAGTCGCAAACGCACTTAGTGTCTTCGCATCTGACAAAAAATTATTTATAAAATATTATTGATTCACTTTAACTCATATGTGTATGGAAACAAAATCATGAATTTAGATTCAATTGAAGAATTTCATCGCATTAATACACGGATGCAGTTCTATGAACAATTAGAAAAAGCATTACTCGCTATCACCAATAACTTATATACATATATGGTTGAACTGAATTACATCAAATACGATATTTTCATCATTATTTATAGTGTGGATTTGATCCTACATAGAATCTTTTCCTTGAGATTAATCAATGAACCTTCTTTCCCTACCGTGATATGAACTTCGTCCTCAATATTGAGAGTTGAATCAATACATATTGGACACACGGTAGGAAATACTTCATTAAATAATGTTTTTTGTTTATTTCTATCAGAAGTTATTTTCAGTTGCGTACAAAAGCATTTTTATTAATGACATACTAAAATAAAAATATAATGTCCAAAGACGCCAATTCAATGGTCTTTACATAAAACAGAATAAGGTACAATGCTCTAGGGAAAATTGGGCCTGATCGAAAATAACTTCAACAACCTCTTTTCCTTATTTATAATAAAATCAACTTTCATAAATGTAAAAAAAATATCTTTTTTTCTTGTCAAAAAAAGTAACTGGACATTAATTATATCACTGTTTTGCCGTGACTTCATAATTGGATGATGTTAGTTTAAGGAAACCGCTGGGATGCAGTAACAATCGTTATATAAGAATGTTAAATTTCCCCCATATGCTATGTTTCATTCTCGTCGCCCCTTACCGTCCATGATTTCCACAGTCCAGTCCACAGACACGCAGTGAGCAGTCCTCTCCCGTCCAACCCGAAGCACAAATACATTTCTGAGAGTCAATGTCGAAGCGTCCATGGGAGGAACAGTCCGGAAGACACTGACGAGCATCGTCATCCAATTCATTGCAATCCGTCCCTCGCCAGCCTTTCTTACAAATACAGGTGCCGCGGACACAGAATCCATGACCCCCACAACTTGGGTCAGGACAGTCAACTAAAAATAAAGGAGAGAGAAACCATATTTTAAAGTGTATCCTTAACCAAAATAATGCAACAAATTACGATGAAATAAGTAACGTAATAAGATAAACAATATAGATGTTTTAGCCATAAGCGTAGGGGATGTTTGGTTTGGGGAGGGGCAGCATTCAATTTGCCCGAATTTTATCAATCGGTGAAAAAATAGTCGAATGAAGAAAGTTATGTAAATTAAGGGTTCTTTAGGGTAATTATATTCTATTCATTACATTAAATTTATTGGTTATAATTGAAAATCCGGTTGCTTTCATAATTTCATTTTTTTTTCTTCAACTTAAAGCCCGAATACCTCAACCAATTTGCCCGAATTGAGAACTCATCCGATTTTGGGGGACAGTTCCCTGTCTTCTACGCTTATGTTTTTAGCGACCAACTGTCTTTAGCGGTCACTAAATTTACACACAGTATTATAAACCATTGATGATTAACCTATTTTATTCGAAAGATAATACTTTCCACTGATATATCCTTTTTATTCAAATAATCTTTCCGAATTTCCGTACCTTTCTCACAGAACTCTCCGGTGTATCCAACCATGCATCGACAGGATCCATCTTTGCACTGCCCATGACCGCTACAGTCCGGTACAAGACATTCCTCGTGGCGAAGAGAGCATTCCTTGCCCTTCCAGCCAGGATGACAGACGCATTCACCGTTCACATAGTCTCCCTGACCGCTACAGAGCATTGGACAAACGCCTAAGAAAAGTAGAAAGGAAAGTAGTTTGAAACTTGTTCAACTCCAAAGTCGGCAATTTTAGTTTAAAAGTGAAAAATGTACTTCATGAAATACAATATATAAATTTATCTAATAATTAATCCAATACCTCTACTTAAAAGCATAGTATTTATTCAGTGACTATTAGTAATGTATAAAGTCCTAAGTCTGTTTTTTACATAACAAGATTTGAAGAAAAAGTTAATACTTTTATAGACATGAATATAACAATTGAAAATATGCTGCAGAAAAAAATAATATAGAAAACAGTGGTTTCCATTGACATTGATAAAAAGTCGATTTGAAACAGCAACCAGAAGAGTTAAGTAGCGTTATTTCTATGACTCATTTATTTTTTTCTTCTCTCTATTTGGGTCTCTCGAATCTTTTACTTACTCTGACTGCAGTCGCTTCCATCAAATCCGGCCTCACATTGAATCTTCCCAGAACGCATTCTCCGTGTCCATTGCAGCCCAGAGGGCATCCATCCGTCATTTCCTTCGAGGGTGAGTTGATAAAGTCTACGGTCTGCTCGTCCCCGTCATCGTTGTAAATGATACGAACCAGTGACCTTCGTTCAGATAGTAGCTCAGTTTCTTCTCAATTGATCTCTAAAAAAAAAGATATATAACATAAATAAAAATAGATATAAAAATATAGAGAAATATAGATATGACATTCATTGAATTATCTAGTGAAAAAGTACTAATAACAAATAAACATATATATATATATAATATAGGCTTGTGAACGGAACGCAAATGAACACCGTCAATGAACGGAACGACAAGAAATAACCTTCAATTTTTTTATATAGTATTATACGTACGGAGATCATTTTAAAGGATTCATTAAAATTCTTTTCTAAAAAAACGCCCTCACTTTTTTTGGAAATTCTTTTCTATAAAAAGTCCTCATTTTTTGAATTATTTTCAAAAAACCGTGACTACGAGAGATTCTCTACAAAAAAACGTCCTTCTCTTATTATTAAAAAATACTTCTTTTTAATAATATTATTTTGAAGTTATGTCTTTCATCTATTGAAAAATAATAAAACGTGGATCCAAAAGATTAGTATAAAATCAAACTCATGATCTTAACATTTTTATTGTTTCATATTTGACAATTTATAAAAAATTGAATTATGCTTTACAATCAATTTTTTGCCTATTTGGTTAGATAGACTTGCAATATCCATGTGAATATATTACGGATAGCATGGAATTACACATCGGACCTAGGAACTCTATAATCCAAGAGATGCCCAGAGAGACGCAGATGTCTATATTGTCAAACAGACAGCTGTTTTTTCTCTTTCTATATCAGGTCAGGGTTAAGTAATATCAATGCCTCTTACCTTCGCAGCTCGTTGAGTCTCGACGTTTATCCTCGGAGAATCCCGAGACGACTTCCATGATATCATAGTGCGTATGGGTGGGCAGAGCATTTCTTCGGGCGTAGAGGCCCAGGGAGGACCCCCGGGGATTGAAGCTCAAAGTTCACATAGCCGTCGTCTTTTCGGTAGAATTGAAAGTTCAGATATCCGTAGGGCGGAATGGAGACGGAGAGCTTCTCGTTCAGCTTGATCTGCTTGAACGTCGTTCCGTCCGGGGGGAAGTTTCGAGGTCGGCGGGATTGTCAGAGGAAGAAAAGCCTGATAATAAGAGGAAAGGAAGGACATATTAGACTATTTAGTTATAAAAATATTTGTTTCATATTATATATTATTTCTGGGCATCAATGATGATAATGACGAATGTATAATTACAAGCAAAAAATATTATATTTGTTGTAATATCATCCGGGATTATGAGCTGACAAGTCATCATACTAATTTACAAACTGTATTACAAAGCTGTTGAAACATTTTTATTATATTTTAGCTATTCGAGAATTATCTCTTTTTCATTAAATTTGAATCCTTATTTTTACATGACTTGACTTGTAATTTTAGTACTTTACTCTTAATTAGAGGGGAAAAAGAATAGTTTGCAGAATTTGCAATTTTTCTGATAGCTATTTTAATATAACAAATCTAAATGAACTGTATAATCCTCAATTTCTCTAAAACTGTATCAGATCAGCCAATATTTAAAAACCGTTTTAAAACTTTTCTTCATACTTTGAGTTTATATTAATTGTTCCTTAATCTCCATTTATCGAACTTTGAAGGGGATGTTTCCCTGTATAAATAAATTTAAGAGTCTTTAACGAGTAGGCCTGAGTTATAGCATCAATCAATGCTGAACAGGCATAGTTCTATAGATAGCCAAAGCAGCGTTATGAAATTTAAAAAATGTAGACTCATACTAATAAGCGCTTATCCAAATAAAAAGTCCACTAAATTTATCACAATTTCTCATAAGCATTTTACATCCTTGGCTACTTACTCTCCGAGAGGATTGAAGGTTTCTTGGCTCTCATGGCTCCCCGCCACTTTTGGATTAGCGGCCGCGGAGAGTTGACTTCCCCGAGCACCGCTGGGCAGGCTCCCTTCATCCACGTCCACCACAACGGCACAGGGCTTTGGCATTTTCATATGAAATAGGTAAGAAGCTCGAGCTGCAAAAGAAAAGATGAAAAATAGAATATATATATTATCATACAAAATGATTTATCAACATATATCGTAATCATCATCTAAAGAAGGAAAAAACCTTTAGCCGCGTGTTAAGGCGTGTTCAACTCTCAATGTTGTTGGGGGCGCAGGTTCGAATCCCGAGAGGGGATGGTCATTTTTGGTCTACCTCATTGATAA
>CP045903.1:17945074-17959252 GCA_013387185.1 Caligus rogercresseyi | reverse complement strand
TTCTCAAAAGTCGCCGTCAGAAGACTTTTTTAATTATAAAGAATTCGCAACGTCCGCAAAGCTTGTAAAATATCGATATATGCAAAAACAAAGTTATATATTCATACTATGAGTTTAAAGATCGTTTTGCCTAGAAGTTAATACATCGATTCTACAGCCATGATATTTTACTAGGAATGTTCAAAAAAAGCATATTTCTACTTCTTATCTTTGAACTTTTTAAGATACCCTAATTTGATGATTGCAGAAAGCAAGGATAATTCCATATTATTGGGGGGAGTTTTGTGATAACATATTTTAAAAATGGTTCATTTTTTATCAGAAAATTAACGAAGGGTTCATATATTTTAGTTTTACTGATTTTATAAGATATCGAAACAGTTTACAAACAAATAATATTGAATCTACTAGCCTGATGATACAAATACTTTTCGGGTAAAAGGTTATGTGTGTGTAGAACTACTGATAACTAGAGGCATATATACACCTCATAGAGTGGCAAACCTCCGCCGTCACGGGGTCCTTATGAGCCTTCCGAGGCGAATTTTTTCCGACTGGGGAGGCGTAGAGGGACGGGGGGGTTCCCCTATACGGAAATTCTGAGAGAAGACGCTTTTTAGCATATTTACTCATTTGGCGCCTTAATCTCTGCACTCAAGATACCAAAATTTAATTCACTTCTGCTGCTTTTTGGCATTTCAACAACTCCACAAAATTTCATCCAAATCTTTCAGTACATTTTGAGTTATCCTTGCTGACAAACCAACAAACCAACAAACCAGCCCAGTGAAAACAATACCTCCTTCGGCGGAGGTAAATATTGTAAATACAACTAATATGTAGACTTAGAGAGGAGAAATGTTAAAAATTGATCATTAGATATAGTGTTCTTTTATATTATTGCATAGTCGTACTTCATGTAAACTAAGCGTCATTTATATGTTAAAGACTTACCTCTAAGGAACAGTTGGTCCTCAATTGTCCTTCAATAAAACGATTATCTCCCTAATAAATGGTGAGAGTTTCTAAAAAGTTAATATTTGTAAAAAGTAAAGTAAAAGTATTTGAACATATTACAACTTTATAAACGAATTAACCACATAAGGCTTACCATAAATTTAAATTGAATACAATTATAATTTTATGTGCCTTCAAATGTTGAACTTTTCCGTAACACATTTTACGCATAAAATGTGTAAAAAAAGATTGCTATTTTAATTATTTTCTAAATTTGCAAACAAATCTTTGTCAATACTCTATGGACAATACTATTTTATGTCAGTTTGTCCCTGATTTAGGTCAAAAATATATAAAAACTTATTTTTTATGTTTGTACAAAAACTTCATAAATTATTATTTTTAATTTTCCGTATTATTACTTTTTTTAAATCTAAAATTAAAACTTTTATAACGACATACAAATATTTTAGCTGAGGATATTGTTTTTTTCTCAAATAAAAAGGGTTTTGATTGTAGTATTATATATTTAGAACATTTTGTTTCCTTTTTAAGAGGTGTAATTTATAACTTCATAGTATAAAATGTCTTAGCAAAACCTGATGTGTAACCAAAAGAGGTGACAGCATCGTTTGTCTATTAACTCAAAATACATATGTTTCCCAAACATGGAACAACTTATCACATTATATAGCATTAATATGTATTTTTTGCGCTGAAACTTTATTTGTTTCTATAAATATGTATATAAGCATCTCTAATAAAAAGAGGATTTAATGGAAATCAAAAGACATTGAAAATAAATATATTAAACAAGTATATTGAAAACTTCTTTTAATAGAATAAAAATTTATCTGACAAACACAAAAATGAAGATTTAAAATATTAGAAACGTAAGAAAGTCACGGTCATTGGAACTTTGTTTTGCATTCAAATTTGCTGAGCTTTGATGATGATTTCATTGATTACGGCCTCCATTTTGCCAGATTGAAAGCTAGGATCCCTCGTTAATTATAAAAGTCGTACTGAAGGCGAAGGGTTTATATAGTTGCGGAAATCGCATCCAGTAGCTTGACGTAATCAATATAAAAATGATCCATTGTTTTCTCTGTTATCCTGGTAAAAATGTATATCATTAATAATCAAATATATATAATATTGTGAAAAATGTATTTACTAAAACTGCCTTATAAATCAATCTTCAATATAAATATTAAAGAGGCTATAGGAACATCCTCAATAAAGTTAATTTAGTTGATGCGAGTCCCTTAATGATGATCCCTCGTTCTTTTACCTCCGCATTTACAAGATGAAGTAAACACTTTGAGAGAAAAGAGTAGTATAGAATGGAGTAAGGGAGGCCAACCCAGAAATAGAAAATAATAGTAACATACACATCCCATCTCTGTTCATTAATCAATCTTCACAGAGGAAGGGGGGGGGGGGATGGTAAGCACAAAGTCAGTCAAATAACAACAATAAGGTCCTTAAATTGCTACAATGTGACACACACACACACAATGACTTTTAATACACTTTTTATTGTATAGAAAAGCAGATTTACCATTCCATACAAAGGCCAAGTTCCTTGGCCTTAGTTTAAGAGATGAGAGGGAAAGAGAGAGAAACGTAATTATAGACCATCTACATATAAAGAGAGAGAGAGAGTCACCATATGCTATGAATTTTAATTCTATGTACAATATACATTTAATTTATACCATCTGAAAAAGATGCTTTGGATAAAAGCTCTCTCTCCTCTCTCTATGTGTGTACAAATTGTACATATACGTAAAGGAAAGCACACAAAAAACAAAGAGGACAAATGTCGAAGGGCTTAATTGAATTAGTTTTTGGTATATGGGTGTATTTAGACGTTCTACAAGGAACACTCTTCGTATGTGAAAATGAATTATATGGTGTATATTTTCTATGTCTAGGATTTTTATTGGAACGGCCCAAAATGCTTGGAGACGTTTAACTTCATTTTGGCTCAAAAATAGACATAGAGGTATTTTATGTCGAAATATAAAAATCGGCGAATTCTGTAAAGATTTATTTTTACTTTCCTCTGAGTATTATATAAGTGCATCTATTATATATATTAAATTCTTCTGCGGCTAGGCCGATGATACTTTTGCTGGCCTATTGTACTATATTAGAGAGACACACATCACCCTAACGCGCCTGTCATATTACTTTAAAGACATCTATATACTTCCGCCCGCCCTTAAGCAAACCTTAGGTGGATATTCATATGATCATTGGGTAGAGGAGGCGTGTATTTGTCATTTTGTGACCTGGTCTATTACAAAATCTATCATTATATCCCTAAACTACTTTTCAGCCCCTTGTTGTTTTTTTCAATATTCTTTATTGTTTTATCAACATTTAAGATCCTTACAACATTTTTCTACAGCCTGCATTAGAAATGACAGATCTGTTCGTACTCTACAGTGGCAACCATCCTAAAACCATGTCCCATAAGACCATGGTATAGTCAGAAATTGGACACAGAACTCATGTTGTCGGCGGCTTTGAATACCGCTTTACGGTATATTCTACATTTAAAAAACACAATAATAACAAACATTTGAGCTTGAAACTCAAGCTGACCCATACTGAAGGGAGATGAAAAAATACTAGAAAAATAAACATTCCACCTCAATGGATTCAAGATACAAATAAGACACATACACAGGATGAAAAAAAGCAAATAAATAATTGCTAGATGAGACGCCAGAGAGAAAAGAAAAAAAACTCATTAAGATTCTTTAAATTCCTTTTTTATCTCTATTATTGGATTCTGGTTCTGCTTTGAAGGAACTCTCGCAAGTGATTAAAACTCGCTGATGAAATCATCTCAGCATGACGGAAGATCCTTGAGATGTACAAGGATGATGGCCGTGTATGAGAAGGATTTTGGGGAGGCTTATATATATATATATATATATATATATATATATATATATATATATAGTTCGATGGAATGTATCATGAAAGTGCATTATATTTTTTGGCTATTTTAATGATAAATGCCTTCTTTTGTTTTGGATAATTGATGAAAATAAGTTAGAAAAATATATCCAAATATTATACAACTGTAGACCCTAAAAATATTAGTAGTATCGTGAATTTAATCAACTGAACGTTATCAAAGAAAAATCAGCTTTCAGGGAAGGAGAGATTCTAAAGCTTTATGTTCAGGCCATTACTTTATCTATCTATATGTTTATCAATAAAAATTTAAACAGAACCATTTAAAAACACAAATAAAATTACAAATAACGCCTTGAACTGTGCTTTTTACTTTTTATATAAACATGTTATTATTGAACTATTTTTAAAATATGTTTGTTCAGCATGGATGCTAATTTTTAGCTAAAATGCATATTTATATAGTATTGACTATGCATTATCATCGTTTTGTATACACATTTTTATATTATATTTTGGTGTGTGTATAATTTATGACTTGTGAAAAAAAAATCGAAAATATTTTTTTAAATAGCAAAGTTTAATAAATTTCAAAAATATTTCGCAAATTCAATAATTTTCAAGGAATAATAATTACCTCCGCCGAAGGAGGTATTGTTTTCACTGGCGTTGGTTTGTTGGTTTGTTTGTCAGCAGGATAACTCAAAAGTACGGAACAGATTCGGATGAACTTGTGGAGTTGTTGGAAATGCCAAAGGAACAAGTGATTAAATTTTGGCATCTCTGAGTGCAGAATTAAGATGCCAAACGAGCTAAATACTAATAAATATTTCAAGTTAGCCTACTCTCTGCCATAGATGTCGCTGTGCTGTGAAATCAGGTGCCGGGAGCGTCTTCCTCTCGGAATTTCCGTCGAGGGGAACCCTCCCCCGTCCCTCTACGCCGCCCCAGTCGTGAAAAATCCGCCTCGGAAGGCTCATAAGGACCCCGTGACGGCGGAGGTTTGCACTCTCTGAGTGTATATATGCCTCTAGTTCATATATAAACTTTTTGAACACAATCCGTGCATTTTAAAACACAAATAATAATATTGAAATAAATAGTACAAAGCCCATGCCTTTTCATTGGCTATCTAAGTAAAAATAGAGGGATAGCCAATATTTCCATCTTCATTCCTTAATGTGAATATATCTTCCATTCGACGTATCTATAATTTATTGTTATGATGGCAATAATAATAATAAAAGATATTTCTCCCCTTTTTCCATTAGCATATATCCTACTTATATTCATAAGAGAAATATTTAATAAATATATCAAATATAAATATGTACATAAAAATAGCTTTTATGCCTAGCTGGCCCATTTTTAGTGTTTCTTTCTACAATATGAATGATGATTTCCATCTGTGAAAGACTATGACAAGAATTCGGCAATCTGGAATTGCCACTTAGTATATCCGAGGGGGGGATTTGGACAGAGGAAATATGATGATGAAGCTTTTATTGATGTGTAAATTACTCTTTTTAATAGTATTGAAAAACTATATATATATATATTATAATATATATATATATATATATTAATAGCTATGTTTATGGACAAACCTTCGGTCAAGTTGACGTTTGGATTGTAAAGAGATGCACGGGTCAGAATAATATAAGATTTATCTATCAATACAGATATTAAAAAAATTATTTGACAATCCCCAAGGAAGCATTCATTCTTTCAATGTCTTATACGTTCAATCAACGAAGATAAATCACTATAACAAAAACAACTAAAACATGTAATTAACACATTGGGTGTTTTATATATATTTAAATAATGAACAAAAAAAGACGTCAAATGAGATTTTGTAAGAAAAATTAATATTGAAAACAATGGATTTTTTTTGCCTTATTAGATCCCAATACATTAAAGAGTTTACTTACTTTAATACAAACAAAATCAATTATGATTAAGCACATAGTTGTTGTACTGTATGTTTTTTTATTTGTAAATATCGCATGACCAACTATAGGAACAACTAATTGGCCTCTTCGGTATTCTTCCACTCCCAAAATAGGGGGATTTAATCCCATATCTCCCCCTGATTGAATGTCCAGTCCTCATTAATATTAATTATCCTTATTATCATACTTACTATTCTCCAATGCCAAGTGAGTTTATTTGTGTTCGAGGAAGCGAACGCTCAGATTAATGATTTGGCGTTTCATGATTCAAAACGCTTCTGAGCCCCAGTGTTTCTCTTCCTTTCTTTTTAAACGAATTAATGATTCTCATTATTTATTTATACGCCTTCATTATGAATAAATAATGAGGAGACAGGGATTGTGGGGGTGTTGTCTTTATTATTTAAAGTGCGGAGGCACCATTAAAGAAGGAAGGGGGTGGATATGTAGTACATATGTACATGAGGGCATGTTTATCATGCTCTGGGGGTGACTTTGTTTTATCAGGAAATTTGATCTACCAACCCTTTAAGAAACAAGAATAAAAATAACTGTTTATAAATAGATATGGAGAAGTTATGATATTCTTTCTTTTCAAGCCTTGTCATTAGACTTAATGAAAAGAAACGAAATTGATATTTATATATGAAACTGTCACGTATTTATCTATGTACTTATTATATATATAAGTATATATTTATATATACATACATATACATATATGTATCTATATACATATATATATATACTTATATAATATTATAATATATATATATATATAACCGGGTACCCGGCCCGGGTCCCGACTATTTTTGAGCCTCCCGGCCCCGCCCGGTGTCTAAAAATCACCGGGCCGGGACTTTGATATATTCGTTCCTTCGTCATTCTGAAAGTGACGACGTTTTTTCTAGAAAAGAACTATAATTATTTTCAAAAATATATTTTAATCACTTTGTTTTAGAAAATAATTTTATATTTTAAAAAATTAATAAGAAAGATTATTTTCTAATAAAAAAATGTCGTCACTTTCAGAATGACGAAGGAAGGAATATTAAAGTCCGTATTGGCTTGGAAAATTTATTTTGTATGTAGAAATAAACTCTCTTACTGTTCTTTACAATAATGATGACAAGTCAGTAACTTTGCGTTATATTTATGGTTTTATAAATGGCACTTGTGATATTATTGCCAATTAAGTATATTTCCTATTTGAGCTTATTAAAGCAGTATTATAAAAAGAGTTCTCTTAGAGAGGGTTTACACATTAAATTTAGACTTCATATATATTTTGTATCTTTATAATGAAGTATTTAATATTGTAATTGATTAATTTAATATATGATCCTGCTTTGTTTATCTGTTTTCTAACCTGAAGTGTTTGTTCTTGTTAAATTAATGTAACCATTGCATGGTGTTGCTTTTAGAATCAAATATCAACGGAATCAAATGTTTCTATATGAAGAAAGTATGTTGGGTATTTCCATATGAGTTGAGAGCTGTAAATATTACTATTATTTTATTCGAAGATCTCATGAACGCACGAATAAATTGTTGAACAGGTAAACTATCAAGTCTGCATATATTGATTGCTGTTACCTCATTTTTCTTGTAATCTGAAGAACGACCCTCGTAGCATATAAGCCAAAAATAATAAAATTAATAAGCTTATTTTTTTCTTTTTTAATCAATCAAATAACTACTGAAGTTTCATCGATTGAATTTTTGAAATAGAACAAGGACAAGACGATTTATTTTATATTTTGATACAAAATGACAATAGCTGACTATTTGTCGAGAGTATTCTCGATATTGATTAAAAAATTGTTTATCATATGTAAGTACTATATATTTTATATTTTTTCAAATAATCTTATAAAATACAATTTCACAAGAAAAAATTTGAATTGAAAATACCTTGACATCAAGTTAATGAATATATTTTTTAGCAAGTAGCAACCAGTTAGTTCAAATTACAGATTCGTTGTCTTCAATGCGATAAAACAAAATTAAAACCCTACTTTTATTAAAGCATGGTGTGATCCAGAACACTAAGACTCATAATTTATTACTTTTAATCCGTCTACGAAATTCCTTTCTTTCATATAATTGAAAAAATAACAGGGTGATTTCACACTGAGTTCGTTTAACGAAACACATTGAATTTGTTCCGTTTGAGAAGAAAAGAAATGCTGTTGTTCCTGAAGGAATATCAGTTATAAATTAAAACAAGCTAAGGATAATATGTTTATCGGATTAAAATAAGGAGAGGGGTATTTTAATAACAAGGGCGGGCACAAACAAGAAAATGGGTGTGAAATTCGGAACCTGCTGAGCTCATGAAATGAGCGACGGATATATAACAATAATAACGAGTTTGAAATCCCTTACAAGGAGAACTTTGTGTGTCGTCAAATACATATTCAACTAAATAACATGAAGGTGTTATTATATTTCATATTGTGACAGTTATAAATAAGGAGGAAAAAAGGAAGAGAGACCTTTTTTGGTTTGTGATTGGTTAAAGTATAAAAAAGCAATTGGGATCATGAAATTCGGCGTCTGTTCCCTCGCAGCTGTTTAGGTGGGAACATTAATTTAAAGATAAAAACAAAAATAATATTTTCTCATGAATTTCGATCCATGTCAAATATGAATTCTTTTGGACTCTTCCAATAACATATTAATTCAATAATGCCACTATACATATTTTAGGAAATAAGAAATGGTGGCTTGAGTCATCATATATTACGATAAATCGATCATCATTCTATTAATACGACTTAATGAGTAAATAAATGTTAAATATATATTACATATATTTACATATATATATACAGTCAACTTCGCCAAAGTCGAAATTGCATAAGTCGAAAAGTTGCCTAACTCGAATATAATCAAAAGTCCCATTTTTTCTCCATTGACATGTGTGTAATAAAAATCGTACAAGTCGATTTTTGTAAGTCGATATTTCGCCTAAGTCGCACAGATATTTTGACAGTAAGTAAGAGAGGCGCTCACTTTCCAAAACACAGCCCGCATGCACTGCGCCTGCCGTTCACACTGGTATTACAGGGAAGCAGACACAGATGGTTGAAGTGGAGCATGTGAGCGAGTGCACACACATACACCTACCTTTATATCGAATTTTTCTTCGACTTAGCAATCAAAATGTGTAACTCGAATTTTGCCTAAGTCGATTGTTTTATACAGTCCCGAGAGAATCGACTTAGGCGAAGTTAACTGTATATATATATAAAATAGGAAACGACCGGTACCGGCCTGGCCCGGGTCCCGGGAGTTTTTTTAAGTGGCACGGCCCGACCTGGTGTCTAAAACCACCGGGCCGGGACTTATATATATTATCGTTCGTTCGTCATTCTGAAAATGTTAACGGTTTTTTTACACACAATTTTAAAAATTTAAAAATTATTTTCTACAAAAAAACTTCAACCACTTTCTTGTTTTTTTTATTTTAGGAAAAACTTGAAAAAAACGTCGTCATTTTCAGAATGACAATGGAACAAAAAAAATTAAGGTCCCGGCCGTATCCGGGACGTTTCCTGATTTATATATTTATATATGTATATATATGTAAATATATATATATATTTATTTGTGTGTATATTAATTTGTGCGAACTACTATAAGTAAAGATGTCCTCAGACACCAACAAGGTATTCCGCAGTTGATTTGATTAGAAAAAGGTTAGGTATGCCAACAAAATCCGAACCAATAAATTAATTAATCATATCACTCATCCACTGACAACTCCCTCTTTTTAAGGGTAGACACTTGAAACATAGATTGACATCCTTTGGACTTCATTACATCAAGTGCTTCTACCTTAAGGTACTTATGTGCTCACACATTTCAACACAATAACAATGAGTGGGCGTTGTAAGTAATTTTTCTACTTATTTAAGTCCTTGTATTTGAAAAGAAACGAAATAATTGCATAGATATAATAAATTCCTTCAAATTCTCTGAATACCTCAAACTCATCAAATCGACAATAAGACATCAACGTTTTATATTGAATAAGAAATATTTTTTAATAAGTCATTTTATATTATTTATATTATATCTTTAGACAGTAATTTGAATTATAATGTTCATTTATTAGTTATTTTTAACGTAACTGTCTTAAGATTGTGTTTTTTATCTCTTTTTTCTAGTGTATTCTATTTTTTTACACTATATGGATTTTAGCTAAAATTATACATCTTAACCAAAAAAAAAGAAAAATATTATATAAATTATTTTCTTTTATATTGTTTTTGATTAAATAACTTACTTCCTTTGTATTTTAATACTGAAAATCCTGAATTAAAGGTTTTTCATGCCAACTACCACACATATTAGCAACTGTTTAATAAATATAAAAAATTAAAAATGAATTACAATATAGAATGACTTTCTTATTTATTTACAATAATTAAAACAAATATTTAAAATATTGTCAATGAAGTTAAATGAAATCACTTTAATATTAACAATATACAACTGATGAATACTATGAATATATCAAGGAAATATCTTGTAATATTAATTTGTACAACAGTAAGTAAACACAAATATTATTTTATAACTATTTATGTCACCATTTATTTATACAACAAATGTCCTACTAATCACAATGGACATACTGCAGACATATATATATAGATATATATATATATATATATATATATATATATATATATATATATATATATTATATATATATAATATATATATTAGTTTAATCAAAAAGTTTTAAAAACACACCTTCATTTATTACACGAAGAAGAAAGTATTATTATTTATTTATCAATAAATAGATGAAATATTCATTAAAACACTTAATCAATGATCGATAAATACATGATTTTCATTACATAATTGAGCGTTTCAAATATCACTTGTTCGAACATGTATATATTTTTCTAACGTTCAATAAGACCATCACGTGTCTCTTCCTTTTCATGTTCCATGTGTCTTGTTTTTTCACAATCAATATATTTGATGAGGTCCATGTCTGCTGCTACTATTAAACTCATCAATTTTTCAAGAAAGACCTCCTTGAAAACGGAAGGTTTATTGATCTATTCAAACATGATATGTATAAATGATGGTCATTTGTATATGGACATAAAGAGTGCATGATCATTATATTTAGAGGGGAAATATATATATAAATAAAATATCGCTTAAGAACTGAAGACAAATAAATATAAATATATTTTTTTGTTTTTATTTTTTCTATTGTGTTTATATTTATAATTTTTGGACCTTATTTAATATACCAAATAATTTTTTTAACTCCTTTTTTATGCTAGGAAAAAAGACGAATAAGAAGCTAATTCAAAGTCCCACAATTTTAAGCAGAATACAGAATGGTTTGCAAGGTAGTTTGCCAAAACATTTCTAAATAGCGCAATTACAGTCCTTTATTGTTTTTGTCAATGGCGGGTTTGCTTATTATTTTTTTATGGATTTTATTGTATATATAATGTGCAATATATATATATGATAACTTATTGTTTTTATATAGTTTTATATATTTTTTATAAAATTATCCGTTACTCCATAACTATTAAAGAAACTAGTGTTATTTTTAAGGATGCATAAAGACGCTTAAACTTCAGTAATAGACAATTTGATATTCAAAGCAACATGGAATATAATTGAGGTTCATTTTTGACTGAATGCAATTGCATCCCTGTGGTATAATAAACATAATATCTGGGCTTTTTGTGAGGAGGATCTACGAGCTAAAGAATCAATATTCCCTCATTTATTGGCTCATATGAGCCTTGTATTTGAAAGGACACCCAAGGAACTAAGAACATACATCATTTGTTCATACATGAGTAAGGAAAACGCCTCAAATAAAGGAACCTCATCAAACTCTCCTTAACATTCAACATGAATGACGACTCCCTCTAATGATTCACGCAAAAACTCTTTTAATGATGATTCCGAAGGACTCCTCCACATGGAATCCTCCAGTCACGATCCGGATGCCATCTTCACATGACATTCCTTTCATATATGAATTAAAAGAGAGTTCAACGCACTGAGTCATCATCAAAGTGAGTCTTTTTTCTTGTTGTTGTTTTGCCATCATTGTATGTACGAGTACAGAAATCAAGGTTCTCCTTCTATAGGGAGAGGAGATATCGATCAAGAGTCAAACAAATATCTCCTCTAATATTAATGGCTTTCGTAATGAATCAAATGTATTAGAGGTTTGTTTGTTACCCTTCTTGACTCACTATCTTTATACCATCGTTTGCTTACATACTTTTAAAGATCTAATAGACTCAAATAGAAATCGTTTGATATGATGGAGGGTTTAATTAACTCGAGGTTTTTCCTTTCCTCTCTCAGATGACCTCTTTAAGATTTTTTTTAATTTTTTTGGGTTTTTAAATGGTCTGTACATTTGACGCCTACAAAAGTCGTGGCTTAAATAGATTTTCATTGTTTAAAATATGTGAGGAAGGAAATTAAGCCCGTCTAATGGATCAGTCAGCCAATGTAACGATGTTATGAGCAAACGGTACATTTTTTTAAATTCAACTGTGCATGATAAAATTTGTATAAAACAGAGTTAATAAGTAAAAAAATACAACATATAAACATTATAAAAACGGTACATTTGTACTTAATGGCTAAGATCGTTAATTCTATTCCGCCTTGGATTCAAGACTCGACTTCAATTCGTACTCTTGGATCCTACCCTCAAACAAACAAACAAATAAACAATGCCGTAACCGATTGAATGTACAAGAAATGTTCGAGGGAATAAAAATAGAGCCTCGCCAATTAAACAATTTAATTGTATATCCTATCACAGAATAATCGGTATCCGTTCAATTGAGAAACGATCGATCGGCTACAGTTTATAGTTTTAAAATTTTTATTGCATAAATATTTTTTTTTTTGTTGCTTCAGTATTAATAAAACTATCAGGATTCTATAGATTTACTGTGTACCGCTTTTGTTACGTTTAGCATTGATATTTTTCAGGAATTTGAATTAGTGTTTATAGAAATCCACTTTGTTACATTTTCAAGATTGTGTCCTCCAGTTTTATTATTTTTCTACTATTTTATTTTACAATAAGTTTTATTTTATTTGATAATACTTCGCCAATTAAGTACTCTTAATTAACATATTAAGATATTGGTCAAAAAATTAGATAAGTCATATTTAATAATTGAACTATTATAGTTAAATGGTATAAAAGCTGGTTTATCTTTACGTAAACGGATAAAGCTGTTATTTTATTTAAAAATCAGTATAGCCCCAAAAAATCATTATGTTTATTCACCAATCTCTGTCCGTCTGTACGTCCGCACGCTATCTCCTCTCACATTTATGGTCAAATTCGAACTTTGAAGGTACCTATGGAATTCTTGGGTCAAGGCGGACCTAATAAAACTATTTGCAAAGTGATGGGACCAGAAATGAACCAGAAAAATCCCCTTTTCTGATTTTACTACCTACGTTTCAAGGTAAAGAGAGGGAAGAGAAAAAGAAAAAAGCATCTCATGTGACTTAAGACATATTCTTTGTACAAAGTCAAACTTTTTATGAGGAATGTTTGTACAAAACAGACATTATTGTAACTCATTTGACATTTTAGAAAACCTATTTTATCTCCACAAAATCCATGATACAAAATTTTAAGAAACGTATGTAATATGAACATATGGGCGCCGTAGGCGCCCAAATATGCGAGTGCTATCAATATGCAAGATATATACATATATTTTAAGACATTATAATGGTTCACCAGCATTACAGAGAAGCCATTTTGAATTTCATTTAATTTACTTCACGAGTTTGAAATCACCCCCATTAAAACTAGCAGAGGAGAGCGTAATAAAAATAATTTTCTGTGTTCAAAAAATACCAAAAGCCCCATGAAGCATTAATATTACTTTATTACACCACCAACTCTTATTATTATTGTTATTATTATTATAACTTTAAAGGGCCCGGAATGCGTAGTCCAGGCTGCAAGGTGGGGTGCCACTCGACGAAAAAGAGAGAGAAATTCTCATGAATGTTCTTATTTTAAGATTACCATTAAGGAATGAATACTTTGGGGGGATTGGTTCAGCTTCAACAATCATTAATCTGAAAGTGTATGATTTTTGTTTTGTAGATATGTTATTAGGGCGTTAGTTAACATTTAAAATACCTGAAAGTAGGCTTAAACATTCGAAAGACATTTTATTACTATTAAAGCGTCTTGGTGTTTTTTTTCAGGAATGTATATTAAAATAAACATTTGTTAAATATAATTATAAAAATTATATAATAAATTTTTACCTTT
>CP045903.1:17916337-17935774 GCA_013387185.1 Caligus rogercresseyi | reverse complement strand
TTGTTGGTATGTTTTGTCAGCAGGATAACTCAAAAAAGTACGGAACGGATCAGATGAAACTTTGTGTAATTGTTGGAAATGCCAAAAGGAACAAGTGATTAAATTTTGGCATTCTCTGAGTACTTCTTTTAAGATCAATAATGAGCTAAATACTAATAAATTTTTCAAGTTAGACTACTCTGCAAAGATGTCGCTGTGTTGTGAAATCGGGGGCCGGGAGGGTCTTCCTCTCGGAATTTCGTCTAGGGGAATCCTTCCCCCGTCCCTCTACGCCTCCCCAGTCGTGAAAAATCCGCCTCGGAAGGCTCATAAGGACCCCGTGACGGCGGAGGTTTGAACTCCTCTGAGTGTATATAGCCTCTAGTTATCTATGCAATTCAATATGATTTTATTCCTTATTCAGACGATTTAGAGTATATAACTATATATAAAAATATTTTATATTAGTTTAGTTCCCTTTTTTTCATACAATTACAAACTCATCATTTCGAACAAAAGTAAGCTGTGGAATTACTTCTAAATAAATATAATATATATAAAGATAATAAATTAGTACAGGTATTTATAATAAAATTTACTCACTCTAAGTAATAATAGTAATAAAGAAAACTTTTTTCATTTCGACTGATCCTTAGACCGAGTTTCCCTAATTTAACCCCTTCCTCCCACAAAAATAAGAAAACTGATGAATGTATAAATATATGTATGAGCAGAAAATTTAGTGCTCCTGGTTGATTACCCTTCCCCAGTTAAAAAAGATACCTTCAGCAAAATGTGTGCTTACCTCCGAATCTTTCATCTTGTCACTTTGTGTGCTCTTGTTAAATTTATTGATTGAAATATTACGCCGTCATTAGCTTCAGAAGGGGGCTCAGAAACGACGCCGTTTTTCAATCATCATTTTTCAGGAGAAAAAGAGGGGTTGGGAGGAGTGATTTCACAACTTTAAACATGTCTTGGATGAAATCATTACGGATCTTTGACTGTCAAAGAATGTAATAGTTTAAAGAAGTTGGGAAAATGAATCAATTTCAAAATACAATTGAGAAGGAAGGAAATACATATACATATACCTATACTTTCTTTAAATATTGAAATGTCTTTGAGTTGTTTTAGGTTACGTTTTGTGTTTGAAGTTTTATTTTGTAATATATACTTATATAATATATATATATAGACCATATATCTTCAGGGGATTTATAGTTGTTCAATTGTATGTTATTTATCATATGGGTTATATATATATATATATATATATTATATAATACCATAATGTCGTTGGATGAAGAGTTCTTTGTTCATAAAGAGGATATAAAATGAGGTGTAGAAAGATATTCGAGAAAATTTGAAGACAACATTTTTCTTATAAAGAAAGGAAATGTTGAATATTTTAAACTGGATTACTTTAAAAACTAAAATATATTATTGCTAAATATCTTATAGATAGTGGACAAAATATTATTTTCAAGCTGTTATTATAAGGAAATTATATTTCTTGAACCATCAGTATACCATTGTTAAAAATATTTTTTTTACAAAAACAATATTTTTGTCTATTTGGTTCGTTACAATTATATCGAAACTATATATATATATATAAATAGTCAAAAATGGAGCTAATCAATTAGGCAACGTTTTTTTCTTAATTTATTCCCTTTCAAAAAGCTTCATGTATAAATATACCTCATGTTATTTGAACTTTTCAAATTTACACAAACTTCAATACATATTTTAACAAGTATGAATATATCAATAAGTTATACATTTGAACATCAAAAAGAAAACTTGATTTTTTACGTACAAAATTATTGGAGCATATTGTCACCTTCTAATATTTTAAAAAAAAACTGAAATTTCTCATTTTAATAGACTTTCTATACAAAAGGACAAACTAGCTACTTAGCCAATGAGTTGAAATATCAATATATATTTACAATAGCTCGAACACATTATCTATAAATATATATGCTTAATTTCATCAGATTTACTTAAAAATCGATCAACTTTAAAAATCTATATATGTCAATATAATTATCTTTTGTTTACTTATTAAACAACTAGACAAATCCATATTGAGGGCCAAGTTCGTCTCCCGTACGGACAATGTCAAAATAGAAAATATTTTTTTAGATTAGATTGAATGATGCAAATGTTGCTACATATCCTCACAGATGATGCACTCCATCCAACCATTTAAGCAAAAAAAATATGAAGAAAACATGTCATTATGGATATAGAAAGAAGATGGTTCTCGCAAACTCATATATGAACATGACTTTTTTTTCATTTGATTCCACTGTTTTTCGACGTCCAATAGTTAGAATGATGATCTATTGATCGACATATTTAATGAACAAAATAAATAAGGGAGTTCGAAAGCTGTATGCGTAACGGCGTGTTCAACTCTCAATGTGGGGGCGCAGGTTCGAATACTCCGAGAGGGGATGCTCATTTTTGGTCTACCTCATTGATAAGATCCAAAGTTCGAGTGACTAATTTGGATGATATAATGCTTATTTATATCCCGTCGGAAGCTGCAATTCTATCGAACCCCGTAAGCACAAAAATAAAACATCTTTTGTATCTGGATATGAAGAGCTTATTTATTCAAGTACCACTAATAGATGGAATAGTTGGAGACCCTTAAAAGTATTCGACTATGACGTCATTGATCGACATTCATGAGTAGAGAGAATTTGTGTTTTTATAAGATGATATTCTTATCTCCCAATGGATTGCCACTCCTCAACAGCAGCGAGAGTGAAGTCATACTTTGTAACATCCTACCAACTACCGTTTTACTACATATCAATTAGATCTTTTTATTTCCAAGCACGCTTTATCCTTACACATATATTCCAATCTCCAAACATTCTTTCAAAGCCCAAGTAAGAATTAATATATCTTAAACATAATCTTCACTCAACCCTCAACAGCTTCTCCTTTCTATAAATGTATTGATTTGACAATTGGTCGGGCATCTGGTGTCTGGACACCTTTATCCATGTCATTACGTCCTCCTCTTAAGACGGAGCTAAAAAAGTTACAAGAAAAAATCCCCATCAACTCTTTCCATAAATTGTATATAATGGATAAGAAGAAACTAATTTGTAATTAATTTCACATTGAGGGAAACCTTTTTATGTATGTACCTCTAGGTAGGACCTACCCTAACACGACGACTATTTATCCTTCTTTCTCTCGCCTCTTCCTTTATATGTGTCGTTTATCTTGTAAAATTGGACGAAATAGACAAATAATTGAACTGCGAGTTAGTCAAGCAAGAAATGAAGGCTAATTATTTATGCCAGAGACATTACAGCTTTTCTTTTCTCTCACTTCATCTGTTAGAGGACACACACAAAAAAGGATAGGGAGTGATTGGAATATTATGTCTGTCCCCCTCTACCTTCTCCAAATTAGATTATTTTTAACTATACTGTGACAATAAGTGTGTTATAGATAGCTGAGTAAAAATATTTAGATATTTTTTTAAAGAAAATTATTTTAACAAATTATAAAATAAGTTATTTAATAAACATTGAGTATATTTTTAAATAAGTCTATTAATAGGGCTGATTACATTATTGGCTAACAAAATATGTTTGTACAAGCAATTCTATATTACTAAATATGTGTTATGTGGTCATCTTACCCTTACCGTTGGACTTAAAATTGTGTTAAATGAGGTATATTCATGAAAGCAATTATTATTATTATTTATTTTTTTTTGCCGATATGGTTCGATAGAATTGCATCCGAGAGGATATAAATAAGCATTATAGCATTACCATTAGTCAATCGAACATAGGATCTTATCAATGAGGTTGCGGGCCAAAAATGACCATCCCCTCTCGAGAGTATTCGAACCTGCGCTCCCAACATTGAGAGTTGAACACGCCTTAGCACGCACGGCTATCGCACCCTTGTCAATTATTTTTTATTTAATATTATTAAATTGAATGATGGTTGACAATAGCTTCATTCAAAAATAAGTCTTTAATTATTTTATTGACATCATAAATAAGTGAGACAAATCATTTTTTATTATTGAAAAAAAATCATAAAACTTAATAAGTATATGATATTTCTTTAGTTATCTTACAAGAATATACCGAGTATGGAGCAAGTAAATAGGTATTGGTACATTAATTTAACTTTATATCAAAACGGAATCAACACTACCTTCACTTATTTAAATGAGGGAGCGACTTATAATAATGGATTTGATGGTTTTGACAAGTATACTAGTTTGTTGCATAAACGTTTTTGATTAAGTTGCATCTTTGAGAATATGAGGGAAACATTACTCCATTTAAAATACATATTCGAACCTAAGTCATCTCAATGAGCTATATCAATCAGAAGGGAAATCTGCGCCCTCAAAAATGAGAACTTTGTTTGCATGAAATACAACTTTATCTATGCGTAATTACATTAAAATCTCAGGAAATTACTCAATGGGACATATTTTTTAAAATATTTTTGAAATTTCAGTGAAATCACGAGGAAGTGCAGCTTTTAGGCGTTTCAATTTATAACGATAAAGTGAATTTAAAACCTGATTGTGTACTGAACTAAAGCGCAATAACTTTTTATGATAAAATACTACAAAGTTAAACGAGCAAATTTTATATTAACTCTAGTTCACAAGCGTTATCAAAATAATTGGAATCATTAGATCCTCATACGCACATTTATATCTGTCTATTTTATTTATATATTGATGTACGGAAATTATTTAATTTATATAAATGATAAATGCTCCAGTAGCTTCATCTTCTCAATCACTTGATATTGAATGCAATTAATATACTGAAAGCTTAGCTAAGAAGACCACTACCAAGATACTCTTTGAAGGTGCTGCCGTTGATACACTGGTGTAGCGGAGAGATCTCCCCTCTCTCTCTGTTCCTCTTCTCCTATCTGTTCCTCTCTTCCTAACTATTCTTCTATTTTGTCCTTTTCTTACATAAATACATTAACAGATGGGGCGACAGACACACATCTTTATCTTTTCTCAAAGTGACTATATTTATATTTATCTGTATAAAAATCATTCCCTTTTTATTGGATTACATCTTAGTTTAGATCAGATAAATTAAGGTGTCAAGCAATAACCCTTTCATTTACACTGGAGATTAATAACAATTTTTCTGATTCTGTTATATATTTTTTTTAATAATCAAGGGGTTCTCTAAGCTAAGTGCGTAAACGTGTTCAATGTTGAGAGCGTAGGCTCGATTTTCCCCCAGAGAGAAAGCAATAATCGACCTCAAGGAAGAAAGATCCTTGGTTCAATTGAATAATTTAGTGCCATAATGATATTTCATATCCTCGCAGATGCGACTCAATTGAAGCATATGAGCAGCAGATCTGTAGGAATCTAGTTTAAATATTTTCTGGACATAAGCGACATTTCACACCAATAACGTATATTTGACCTTTTTCTTCATATTTGGTCATTTTGCATATTTTTAGCATATTTGGCCCTTTGTCTGCCTATTTACCGCATATTTGTACAAATTTTGAGGAGGTTGGAACTTTTTTTCTTATAAAAAATTATTTTTGTAAAGAAAAAGCTATTTTTTAAAAATCCAGAATGACATTCACAAATATTTATTTAAATACTTGTCTTAAAAACACGTCCCATAATTTTTATCGCATATTAAGCCTCTATTCAGTTATTTGTCTGCCTATTTAGTGAGTTTTTTCCGCATATTTCTGGGGATAATCGACATTATTTTTGTTCCCAAATTCGGTCAGCCCTGCTGCATATATCTACAAAAAAACCAACAAACTAATAAGACTTCTAAGTTTAATTGTAATGATTAACTATTTACAATTTCAATATCATTATTTTAAAGGTAATCTCGCTCAGGAGTATACCTGAAAGCTTTGAAGAGGATTTTAAGACGTCATCGGGATTTTTTAAAGAATAATAAACGCTGTTTCGTCCATGTATATAAGGTTATAATCTCTTGACAGTAAATAGTTCTACAATGTTCATTCATGTTTTTATTTTAACGCAACTGTCAAGAGTATTTTTTATTTATTTATTTATTTATAGTTATCTCTATTTAGTGTAGTTATTTTTTACACTGTTTTATAATTTTGATAGCCAAATAAAGAATTTTATAACCGTTAAAAAAAATAAATAATAAGACTTCTAAGTTTAATTGTAATGATTAACTATTTACAATTTCAATATCATTATTTTAAAGGTAATCTATGTCTTGAGGCTTTACTCTGCTATAGGTTATTAGCAGAGTGTAATTTGATTATGAAGAGCTTTTTTCCTTTCCCCAAGGAGCCTGAGAAGGGACTTTTTTAAGTCTCTCTCTCTCTCTCTTCTGCAGGGTGTGTGAAGTTAATTAGATTAAGTCTGTATTTTACATTTATTTATTTACTACTACATACATACATACATACATACATACATGGACTGAGTATTAATTTATAATAAAGGTATCCTATCAGATTACAAGAAGATATGAGGTCAACAAATAAGGGGGTGGAGAAAGAGGATCTCTCACTGCATACCCTTGAGTAACTATGAGGGGGGAGTATAATGTACTTATAGACTTTGAAATCCAATGCCACCATGCCTTTCTGCTTAATATTGGAATACCTAGTATAGGTGGGAATAAGAAAGAATGTGTAAAATAATATATATATATAAGTGTTAATTTGATGACTTTATTCATATATAAAGGCTTTAAAAATATATGTTGAAATATTATATTAAACTAGAGGCATATATACACTCAGAGAGTGCAAACCTCCGCCGTCATGAGCCTTCCGAGGCGGATTTTTCACGACTGGGGAGGCGTAGAGAGACGGGGAGGGTTCCCCTAGACGGAAATTCCGAGAGGAGATGCTCCCGGCACCCAATTTTACAGCACAGCGACATCTATTGGCAGAGTAGGCTAACTTGAAAAATTTAGTAGTATTTAGCTCATTTGGCGCCTTAATTCTGCACTCAGAGATGCCAAAATTTAATCACTTCTGGTTTTTGACATTTCCAACAACTCCACAAAATTTCATTCAAATCCGTTCAGTACTTTTTGAGTTATCTTGCTGACAAACAAACCAACGCCAGTGAAAACAATACCTCCTTCGGCGGAGGTAAATATACCCAGGATTTTTTTATACTTTGACCTAATATTTCCTTTGTACCTACAACTTATCTATAGAAAAATGCATCAATATATAACTAATTGTTAAGGAAAGTTATCAGAGGATCGAACCAAAACACTTATACAACTTCTTATTAATATATATTTTTCCCGGGAATATCCAACAACTAATTTTTTTTCTAGCAGCCAAAATCCACCGCATATTTTTTGGCTAAATCGAACGTGCCATTAAATTGTAGAAAACGTTTTCTCTATATAAAATAAACATATGAGAAACGAATTATCCGTTAATAACCAAATAATCCAATGCAAATACTAGCATCTCCAAGCTATGCAAAAAAAATGTAAAGTTTCGGCGAATAAATTTAACATGGCGCTAATGAGTTTATCGTGAGTGTCGTCCACCACTAAAACACGGATCCATAGAAATTATATACTTATTTTTTTTGTCAAGATCTAATGACTCGTTAAGGACAAAAACATTTGAATGAAACAAATAAACTGCAAATAATTCTTATTTTATATGCTTAGATAACCAGGTTGATTAAATAAAAAAATGAAGGAAAAAATATTTCAAAATATTATTCAAAATATACTTAGCTGAGAGTCAGACACATCCAAGGATTGGACATCATCAATAAGGAGACTGAAATCACGTCATTGTCAAAATGAAAATGCACGTATAAGGTATTGAATGACAACTCTAAATCAGTTTTTATTATCTTCTGAATATAGAAATGGGCTAGACAAAATATATTATACAAATATATTTGAATGTATGTTGAAAGATATTCTTATTTAAACTTATGGCTATAATCCTACATAATATGTCAAAGGCGCTTATTATGAAGTAATTTAAGCAATAATTCAACTACATAATCTAAAGAATGAAGACCATTCATAGGCGATTATTAATTATTCCATCTACAAAGTCGCAAAAGCCTTGAAAAATGCAGCTAATAAATACTTTGAACAGCCAACTGTCTACACTCATGTCTGAGAGAAACTCATTGAAAGAATATAGCTAGAAGTGGAGATATTATAAATTTGAATGTTATAAAATTTTGACACGAATGTTTTCGCTTCAGAAATGTTGAAAAACACATTTCTTTACTTATGTATAAAACGCTAGTTTATTTGAACAAAAATATGAAGGATTCGTAAAAAATCTTATTGAGCAACTCTTTCAAGCAATGAAAATAAAGATAGAGAGAAGGTCTTGGCTTAGAGTTATAGTAAGGAGTCGCGGCATTACTTGGTGCTAGGTTTGCTAATTCTGTAAATGAGAAACACAAAAAACCCTCTCTGACCATCATTATTATTAGTTACTTAGAAAACACAAACTTGTGGGTTACTTTTGAAAATACAAAAAACTACTTGATTTTCTGTTTAGGACTTTTATTACAATGGTCCTTCAATATTATTTTCATAACCTCCGTTATGGTTATTTTAACACAGACAAACTACTGAAAATCCTACATATATTCACTTTAACTCTACTTTTATAGCACAATATCCGTCATAAAATAGAATTTAATAAACTATTTGGAAAGCTACCAAAAACATCATAAGCATTCAAAGCTAAAGTTCATAGCCATTACATGTAAATAAGGCATTCCAATTAGTGATGGGATTTTCGGCTCTATTTTGAGAGTCGGCTCTAATGGCTCTTCTTACTGTGGAGAGCCGGCTCTTTCGGCTCCCAAACGGCTCCCCATACACATTTTTTACGTTATTAATTAATTAATAAATCAAACCTAATTTTACAACATTTTGTTTCATTATTGACATTTTTAAGCACTTATGATGAGTAAAAATAAAATGCTGGATAACAATGCTTATAAATAGAACTTTTATTATAACCAATTATTAAATTATAACAAATAGCAACACTTACAAAAAAATAAATTAAAATAAATTAAACAGTATAAATAGCCTATTAAAGCAGACATAACAAAAAAGGCACCAGAATACAAATATCAAAAAGGCCTACAGTGCTATTAAATTAAAGAATAAAACTATTAAGGTTTTTTAAAAAGTATTAAACCAACAAAATGCACCATAATACAAATATCACTAGGCCTACAGTACTATAAAAGGATTAAAAAAAGCATGTTAACACAAGTTTTGAACTATGAAGAACTCACTGAACTCACTTCAGACATAGGCCTACAGATTGGCGTTGAGAAAAACAAGGTGCCTTAGCTTGTCGGGGCTGATCCTATTCCTTCTCTCAGTAATAATCTGTCCAGTTTTGGAGAAGATCCTCTCCGATGGTACGGAAGTTGCCACTATGCAAAGTCTGCGTTCCATCACGCGAGTGAGCTGTGGGTAAATAAGTGCCTTTGTCTCCCACCAGATCAGTGGGTCGGCACTGCGTTGGAAAAGAGGCTCCTCCAGGTAGGACCTCACCTCCAGAATTGCATCAGAGCCTCCCACTCCTCTTGGCTAAGAGGAACCACAGATGCGTTGATGACGGCCAATGTTGCAATGACGGCATCCTTCGACACAAGCATTCGCTGGATCATGTGGAATGTAGAGTTCCAGCGGGTGACACACTCCTGTTTTGGCTTGACTCTGCCATCGACATCTGCCGCTGGGTGGCTTTCAGCTTTTGAGTGGCTGTTGTGCTGCGGTGGAAGAATTCCACTATTGCCTTCACTTTGTCCACAGTGGCCTTCATTGCCCTCAAAGCACTTCGTACAAAAAGGTTGATGGTATGTGCCAGGCAGGGATGGTGTGTCCATTTCAGCAGCGGGATGGCTCTCGTTATGTTTGCTGTGTTGTCTGAGACGCAGCAAACTACTTTCTGATCCACCCCCCACTCTCTTGCCACACGGAGGAACTCTTCCGCCAGATTTTCTGATGTGTGTCTCTCGCTAAACTCGAAGCAGTCCAGCAGAGATGATGCCACTCTGTAATTCTCCACGTAGTGGCAGGTGACAGACATGAATGATGTGGTGGCGCGGGATGTCCAACAGTCCGTTGTCAAGCACACTGCGGGGGCTCTCTTCACCCTTTCTTGCAGCGATGCCCGTGCTGCCTCATATAGGCCTGGGATATTTTTGGACAGGGTTTTTCGGCTGGGGAGGGCATACATGGGATTGAGGGCATAGCTGTAAGCCCTAAATCCAGCGTCCTTTACAATGGAAAAAGGCTGGAAATCTTGTGCTACCATCTTAGCAAGCTCCTCATCAATTGAGTTTCTGTCGGGCGGGGGTTAGGTTAGGGACAGTAAAAACTGCCTCATTGTGCTCTGGGATGTTGATGCGGGAACGTGGGGTCCAGGTTGGGTTGTAGGGATGGGGGCAGGCATTGTGGCAGCAGCCGAAGATGTAGTGGAGGTGGATGCCCTGGCAGCCGAAGATGTAGTAGAGGTTGCACCAGAAGGTTCGCTTGGTCGCGACTCCGCCAGCAGTACCGCTGAGTGCGACGTCCGCATGTGCCTGTGTAGATTGGTGGTTGAGCCTGCTTTGTAAGAAATGCTGGCTTTGCAGAGTCTGCACTCTGCCCTGGAGCTTGTTGTTGCATTAAAATGCGTCCAAATCTTGCTCCTTTTTCTTTAGCTCATTTTGGCCTAGTGTTCTCACTCCTCTAATTCTTCCTACTGTGCGTGCGTCTTGACCGCTGTTATGTGAGTGAATGTCTATTAACACCTGCCGATGCATTCTATACATTTTTCCAGTGTTTTCCCGCCACCTTATTAATTGAAAGCTATGTGTGATTGGTCAAAATGAAAAAAAAAAAAAAACCTGCTCCAAATAAAATCCTTAAACGGCTCTTCTTGCGGAGCCGGTTCCTATCGTTCACTTCAAAGAGCCGGCTCTTAGAGCCGGATCGTTCGCGAACGACACATCACTAATTCCAATACATACTGTCGTAGTACTTCTGATAAGGTCTCCATCATGTATAAGTATAACACATCTACTCCTTAAGTACCTCATGAAGAGAAAAATAGATTCTCTTATCTGATTGGCTCTTGTATAGAAAACAGAGCGTCCTTGAGAGAATGCCTAATATAGAATAATAATACTTCTTATATTTTAGAATAATATCGATAGCCAAAAATAATATAAAAGAAAATAGTTCGTACATATGTTTTGAAACACGTTGGTCAGGGAAAATAAAAAATAAAAGTTACATGTAGGGTGTTTGATATATTTAAAGACCATGGGAGTTACAATTGAAAGTGATTATATCTATATTCGTCTTCATTATACCATACCATACAACATGTAATTGGTTTAAAACTGACTTGGATTGGAAAATAAAGATGGATTAAAAAATAGAGCTGTAAAAAAAAATAATGATATTTCATTAAGAAAAGGTTGTTTCTTTCATTAAATTTATAATTTGTTATTGAAAGATCTTAATTTGTCTTCAATGAGACATAAATTTGTAATGCCTAAATAGTTCATTGGTAAAATACTTTTAGATGTAATAGAAACTAGAGGCATGTATACACTCAGAGAGTGCAAACCTCCGCCGATCCCACAAATGAATAGATATTCATTTGAATCACTTAACGGAATTATAATCCAATCATATATGTCTACATAAGTAGGTGTGTTTGGTGAATAATGAGTGAGGAGAGAGCCATCCTAAAAACATCCAGTGACGTCATACTTGTTATTGGTCAATTCAGAAATACGTCACTGGATGTTTAAACTCCTTTCTTTTCTCCATCATGCTCTTAATATTAGCGTTATTATATGTATGTTATGTTATTATGGGAAGACGGGTAGAGGAAGAAGTTTAAGCTACGTCACTGGGTTGACATAGTCCTGAGCTGATAAATGAACAATAATACGTCAATGAACATTTTTTTAGCGTTTGTTCTTTCCTACTCCCTGAATAGAGACCCCATTTCATATTATTAGTAGTAGTATTTTGCTCATTTTGCGTATTTAATCACTTGTTCCTTTTGGCATTTCCAACAACTCCACAAAGTTTCATTCGAATCCGTTCAGTACTTTTTGAGTTATCCTGCTGACAAACCAACAAACAAACAAACCAACAAACCAACGCCAGTGAAAACAATACCTCCTTTGGCGGAGGTAACAATACATTATATGTCGTAAAATATATTTCAACTCAATATTATGATACATATGTATATTAATATGAAATTATTATTATTACAAACAAATTAAGGACACATATCAAAACACAACTGTCAATCAACGTTTCATGCAACAATTTTTAGATGATATATAAATAAAACTTTTTTCACAACAAAAAAAACTAGAAATCCCTATTTAATAACTTCATTGTTTATTCTTTTTTTTTATTGTTTTACTCGGCCATTATAACAAACATAACATATTATATACATACAATATGATATACACACACAGGGTATGTAAAAAACCCAAAATTTTGAAAAAACCTGAAAAAACCTGGTAAAAATCCCGGGTTTTACCGTGGATTTTTTCGAAATTAGGGTTTTTCATAACACCATTAATTAGCTATTAGCTAATTAATATTAATTATATTATTAATTAATTATATAACCAAAAAACTAGTTGAAAAAATCTCTTATAAAGAATTTTTTTAATTAAGTATGTCCATTTTTTATAATATGTAAGTCATTGATGTATTTTCAAATCTTCACCAGATGTTTTATTTGTATTGATAGACATGTAACGATTAATTCAGTCATGGGTCCTCTTATGTTATGCTTCATAACAAAGTATTCCCCTAAAACGAATCAAATTGATGTTTATTTCTCAATTTATCTTTTCTTAAAGCTACTTTCACTGCTAAAGGGACATTCCTTACTTCTCTCCGTTATTTAATTGACTTTAATGATATTTTTTGTGATTCAGAGTATTTGTATTTATATTAAATTTTGGGTTTTTTACATACCCTGTATACACATAATATACGAATATTAATAGAGATCTTAATATAAAACGTTAGTTAGAAAAAGAGGTAATATAAAACTATTTTTGGCACTTATAAAAATGCAAGACGGTTGTTTAGCAATCCCTTTTCAACACATCAAACATATCTACCTTCATAGAAATTCGGTTCGATGGCATTAAACATAATACTCATCAATGATATGTGTAATATATTTACAATCTTTCATCATATCAAGAAGAATATATTTAAGAAGACGCAGGATCGCGAGGAGTACAAGTGAATGTATTGCGGCAGTAAGAAGCAATTTATTAACATCGTCGGAAAAATGGTTTAAATACCGTGTACTCACTGGTTCGTTAGAGGTGGCTGCAAAAATTTTCAACGACACACGCCAAAATTGCTTCTTCTGCAAAGGTCAGCCCGAAACCACGGATCACTTATTATGGAAGTGCCCAGCTCTAAATGAAACATACCAAGCTGTCCGTCGTATCATCGAAGGAAGTTTTAACACCACCATCAGTGAAGAGGACTTCCTCTCAACTTCCTCGAATGCCAAATGCGACGCCGTCATCACCAAATCCAATTTATAATATACAAATTGCGTACCATCAACGACAACGACCTGTCAGGAATCCTCCCAGTAGCTATTTTTACACTCAAATATCTTATTACACTTATAGATTATCTTTTTTTTTTTTGATAAATAATTATATGTCTTATTTGATAATATTTTTGTGATTGACATGTTTTTTATCTTTGAAAGTTAATTTTAAGACCTCTTTATTGTATAAAATGAACCTGTTGATAATATATGCCCATTGGGCCAAGAAGAGAAAAAAATATTTCATCATATCATGAAACTTGGACCATAGAGTATCTTTTCTCTTATTATTTTTCTATTGTGTACAAGGACAAATATTCAGTTTATACTATTTTTCCCTTGTTTATTGATGGATTCATTATGTGTATAAATGTTTTTTTTGTATAAAAATATATAATCAAGTTAATATTAAAATGAGATGAAAGGAACGTGTTATTTTAAGTATGGCCAAATATTTTTATTGTAATTTTCCATATTGTCAATGAGACACTTCAAAAGGAGAAAAAGGGAATATTCTATTGTTGATGATCCATAAAAGCAATATATATACATACCTTGTATGTAAAATGAGTCATTATACGAAGATGGGTATTTCATCATCAGGGGAAGAAGGTGCCAAGAATAATTGATGAGAGGAGAGACTTATATTGACTTTCTGATGAAAAAAAATATGAATCAGGGGCGGTAGAGATTTGATTTATAAAGGAATGTTCATTGGAAAATACCTTCTTTTACAACACCAGCAAGTTAGTCAGGCACTTCGGTTCCCTGACTTATTGAAAAATTATAAAAGACTTTTACGCCAATTCGGGATTTAAAATAGAATAGTTTATGTTTGTATATGTTTTGTTTTGTCAAGTTATTTTATTACCTCCGCCGAAGGAGGTATTGGTTTCACTGGCGTTTTGTTGGTTTGTTAGTTTTTGGTTTGTCAGCAGGATAACTCAAAAAGTACTGAACGGATTTGGATGAAATTTGTTGGATTTGTTGGAAACTGCCAAAGGAGAAGTGATTAAATTTGGTATCTCTGAGGTAGAATTAAGAAGCGCCAATGAGCTAATACTCCTAAATTTTTTAAGTTAGCCTACTCTGCCATAGATGTCGCTGTGATGTGAAATGGGTGCCGGAGCGTCTTCCTCATCGGACTTTCCGTCTAGGGGAAGCCTCCCCCGTCCCTCTAGCCTCCCCAGTCGTGAAAAATCCGCCTCGGAAGGCTCATAAGGACCCCGTGACGGCGGTTTTGCCTCATCTGAGTGTATATATGCCTCTAGTTATAATGTACTTTAGTGTTTGTTCATATTTATGTAAAAAATTTAAACTAAAAATGTTAATTAGGTTTTTACGCATTAAAGTATTTGACATACATTCTCTTTTTTTGTAGTTGTAAATATTTTTATGAACTGTGGAATAAAAAAAAGTTATTCAAGCGTTGTTGAGCCCATATGTAAGAGGGATACGTCACAATCTACTATAGTTTCTGACCTTTTGTGACCTTTGACATATGGCCTATTAGACGTACATGTTTGCGGATGCTTGTAAGTTTGATATTTTATTAAGGGAATCACGTTGATGGGAGCCTCTCACGCGATTCAACAACGACCTGTTTCATCTTCTGATGACGTAAAAAGATCGGAATGATTAGATGACCAATTAAGGACCCGTTTAGGATTTAGGAATCGCTTTGACAAATGGTTTATCATATTAACAACATTAAAGGGCAAACAAACAAATGTATATATTTTTTGCTATTTTTTATAAAATGAAGTTTTTAGATCATTCAGACCAATATTTTGGAGAAGGGTCTATATTTTTATTCATTGGTAAGAGGCCTTCATCGTGGAAACTTTGGAGCCAATAAGGCGAATAATGTTCTTCTTATCGAATGTTTAATCCTTTTCCAGTCCTCTGAAGACGTCTGAGGGCCTTGAACCAGTTACATCATAGAGACTGTAGACCCACTAAAAACTTTAAAATCCCATTGAACTGCACTACCACTCTAATATAAATTAACCCTCGTTTAACTTATTCTCTCTCCAAAGTGCCAATAGGTACTATCGTACTTTCATATCTTTTGAAGAAAATCCCATATATCACTACGCCAAAGAGATAATGTATTTGCAAAATGAAATATTGACTTTTTTCTAATTTGCAAAAACAAGGGAGGCCTTTATTGGATTTATTTCTCTCTCTCTCTCTCAACTCGAAAATATCTAAAAAAAGTAATATTCCATCAGGGAAATTGGTTTCAGGAAATGGATCTAATGCTGACCATTGTTGTATATAGGGAAACGAACAGATAAATGAACGGACAATTAAAAAAATCTTAAAGATACATAAAATATAGAATGGGTCGATATAAGAAAGTATTTTTTATCCTTTATTGTTCAGAGGTATTTAATTAATTATATAAAAATATTAATATATAAGTAAAGTAAACATTCAATGTTGGGGTACATTTTCGAATCCTCCCGAGAAGGGATGGCCATTATTGATCTACCTCATTGATAAGATCCTAACTTCGATAGACTAATTTTTAATGCTATAAGTTTATTTTTATCCAATCGGATGCAATTCTATCGAACCATATAGCAAAAAAAGTATTCTTTTTATTTGACTTGCCATTCAGGGATGACAGTAACTGTTGATTACATGTCCCTGCATATTCTTATACAAACAATATCATTAACAATGAGTGCGCTCTCAATCATCGAACATCATATATATTCATCAAAGAAGCATTCGCATCCATCAAGAATTTGCTCCTCCTACCAATAGAATGAAAAAACTCAGCAACCTTCCCCCCTTTTATATATGCATCATCATTCAAGGGATCCTCTACTGCCGGCCGGCCGGCCGCCCCAGCCATACCCCTCTCAAAACCACTCCTCTCAAGAGCACTTGAGTAATCAGTCAATTAACAGATTATAATATTACTTATTACTACATTTGGTATCACCCTTAAGGGAAGAAGAAGCCTCATTGGATCCCATTCATTTTCCATGGATGCCCCAATATAATCTAAATAACATGACAATAATAAACAAATAACGTTGGATTGGACCCATAGAAAAGGACAGAAGAGATGAGGGATAACCACCATTTGGCATGCCTGTCAACTCCCCCCCCAAAAAACATGATGGATCATGAATGCAGCCGGATGAATATGATTAAAGACTTGGTGGTTTCTTTTGAGGGAGTGAAATATTGTTATAATAATATTTTAATAATGATTCGTTCTGATCTATGGTATTAAATAGTTGAGGACAATTGCGTCGGAGGATTATAAATATATTACTCATCGATTTCTATAAAATTTAATAAAAGTGTTGAAAAAAAAAGATTAAAAGGTTTTATACGATGTTCTATATAATTTTAATAATTCACAGCTTGATTCCTTTTATATTTATCAATTATTTTACTATTTGAATAAGTATGTTTTAGTATAAAGGGAAAAATTTGAGCCGTTAACGTTTTTACGTGTGTTTATATTTATGTACTTTCCCTCCATTTTTTTGTTTTAAAATTGGATTTTATATATTTTTCTTAATACTAGAATAATAATAATAAACAGGTGTTTTCAAATTTACTAATTTTTTTATATCAAGTTTCGTTTTAGGTTTAGAACAAATATTGATTTGCCTCTTGAATGTATCTCGTTTTTTTAAATGAGCTTTTATTTTCTTAGTGGAGAGAATCAAGATTGGCCGAGGTCAGACTTGATCTCTTTCGAAATAAATACTCTGGACTCATCATTCAATCTTTGACGTCATGATCAATAGTTGTATTCTATAAATTAGATCCCCTGGATAAAATAATGCATTTCTCAAAACATTCCTTCTCTCAATTATGTAACAATTTGAAATTACATCACAAATTGGAGAGGAACAAAGATTTGTTTTAGTTGACTTTTTGGTCTATTTTTGCAATATGAAGTTCTTATTTGGCAGGTCAGCTACAGAATACTTGGTCCTCTTTAATCTATTAAATATGATAAAAAGGCAAATTAGCATCCCATAATAGATCGAATGAACCCCCCAACCGATACTTTTTTGTCTAAAATCCTGTTATCTATTATCATAATCGTTTATTATATAATGAAATACAAAACCAAAGCAAATGCGTATTAAAACAATTAAACATTGTAGTTGAATACTTTTGCCTGTTGTATTCGATATCTACATATATAATACAGATAATAGTAGACATACAAAAATAGTCTATTAACAAACTGATATAAGTGTCATATACAATTACTCTATAATGGTTGGGGTTTTTCTCTATTTTAGTTAAGCAATTGGACAAGATATATGAAAATAAACATTTCATCTATAATATAACTTGTCGATAAAAAAAGCATTGCATGGTGGATGAAAATCAATGCATATCAATAAACGAACTAGAAAAATAGGTTGTACCCTCAGAAAGTAATCAAATAATATTATTAACTAGAGGCATATATACACTCAGAGAGTGCAAACCTCCGCCGTCACGGGGCCTTATGACTTCTGAGGCGGATTTTTCAAGACTGGGGCGGCGTAGAGGGACGGTTAGGGTTTCCCCTCGACGGAATTTCGAGAGGAAGACGCTCCCGGCACCCGATTTCATAGTACAGCGACATCTATTGGCAGAGTAGGCTAACTTGAAATATTTATTAGTATTTAGCTCATTTTGCATCTTATTCTGCACTCAGAGATGCCAAAATTTAATCACTTGTGTCTTTTGGCATTTCCAACAACTCCACAAAGTTTAATTTGAATCCGTTCCGTACTTTTTGAGTTATCCTGCTGACAACAAACAAACCAACCACCAACTAACAAAACCACGCAGTGAAACAATACCTCCTTCGGCGGAGGTAACTAATAAAGTATAATATACGAAGATCAAAATCATTAAAAAAATGATCATAATGAGAGTTTCAAATGTGTCTTTTAAAGTTAATGTACATACAGTTAAAACTGCGAGTATCAACGACATAAAGGATTAAATATTAGATACTATATTCTTTGATTGAATTAACACAAAGCATCAAATAACACACTTTGAAGCTACATTTTAAGCTTATTTCATAATATTACAACAACAAAATGTTTGTTATATTTTATACGACGATTTCACATCTTTAAAAAGTATATATTTTCATAATAGCTCATAGTCCATCATTCTCCCCACTATACTTTAAGTACTACTCCTAATGAGAGCACTTAACCTTCAAAGAGGGATCTAAATAAACATTCGTGAGCACACGATCATACTTAAACTCTCGACGTTCTTTAAAAAAAGACAAATGATTCTTCCTCAGAGAAAAAAATAACTTTGTATAAGAGCAAAAAAACAACCTTTGTTAAAAGTAATATAGAAACCAGAGTTGTTAATAATAAATAAAATATGCGCCTATTACTTTTTTGGTTAACTTTTCCCCTTTTACCTCTTTAGTTCTTTATAGCATGGATAGAGTGAGGGACCCTCATTGATTATATTGTTATCCTTCAACTAGAACTATATAGAAAAGCTTATGTGTAATATCCTTTACTTCCTCATATCATTTTAGACACATACATATCTTGGATATCACTAGGAGCTGCTTAAATGGTTGTTAATGAATGATATTTTATTTTAAAAACTCCAAAATACATAAAACAAATTATAAATAATATTCATAATCACTTTTTATCTAAATAAAAGAAACACATAAAACCAGAGCAAATGCGTATTAAATATAATTAAACATTGAAGTTTAATGCTTTTGCCTATTGTGGTCGATAGAATTGCATATGATTGTATATATTTATATATATAGATATATATATATATATATACATATATATATAT
>CP045903.1:17883032-17900016 GCA_013387185.1 Caligus rogercresseyi | reverse complement strand
ACTACGTCATCATAAGTTGATCATAGATTTAGAAAGATTTGTTTATATTGGACAATATGACGTATTCCTCTGAAGAATCCAATAAGCTCTTTAGGTCTTTATATCTCTATGTTTTAAACCATAGATTACATAAATATAGAGAGAGCTTATTCCCTTCAATAGTAGAGAAACATCATCGTTCAGCTGTATTTGTGTCCAATATAAACAAAAGTAATTTTACTACGTCATCGTAAGTTTATCATAGAGATAGAAGGATTTGTTTATATTGGACAATATGACGTATTCCTCTGAAGAATCCAATAAGCTCTTTATGTCTTTATATCTCTATGTTTAAACCATAGATACATAAATTATAGAGAGCTTATTCCCTTCAATAGTAGAGAAACATCGTCGTTCAGCTGTATTTTGTGTCCAATATAAACAAGTAATTATTACTACGTCATCATAAGTTGATCATAGATTTAGAAAGATTTGTTTATATTGGGCAATATGACGTATGCCTCTGAAGAATCCAATAAGCTCTCTATGTCTTTTTATCTCTATGGTTATGATTAAAAAACTTAGTGAGGTCACAGATAAATAAATAAAAGGTTGCCCCACAAGCCACAGTAAACAGAGAGACAGATCGACTTGATTCATGACAGACGGATAACTCCGTCCAATAATAATAAAAACAAAAAAAAGAACCACACAATGACTTCTTACGGGCGTCCAAAAGAGAATTTATGGCCAACTTTTTCTTTCAGGAGTGAAAACACACACACATATATAGATATGTACGCCACAACTCACTAGAGAAAGTTGTAAGAATAATAACCTTGAATTTCATTTTTCATCGCAACCACCATCCTCCATGCCACTTTTTTTTCATCATATCCTTAGAAGAAGGGGAAAAAGGAAGAAGAAATCCTCCGGAGAAGGACATTAATTATGGTCAAGCCTTATTTCATCATGTATAATAGACAATAACCCAAAATTAGAGAGACTAAATCATGCTATATGCCATATATATATTTTTTTACAGACATTTCAGAAAGAAGGAATGACTGTCAAAAGAAAAAAGGAAAAAGGAGGATTCTTTGTAGGCAATAAAAATAATACATAACGGTAGGGGAAAACAAGGTTGACGAAGTAGATAATCATTACAAATTAAATGCATTGCGTCATTGGCTTAATACTTAATGGATCCTTAACATTCCTTGGAAAATATATTGATATTCAGTTCTCATATTTATAAAATACGTAAAAAATATATGTATACCTACTTTTTAAGACGCTTTTATTGCTTAAAAGAGTCAATTAAGGGTCCTCCCTGTCCATGATATAAGCAACACGTTACTTCCGACTTATTATTTATGGTATTCCAGTTATTCGTTTATACATTTATAAAGAAGGCTTTGGATTAATTAGATTAATGCTTTATTAATATTCTTATAAATATATATATATTTGTAGATTTAAACATAAAACCATAACACCAAACATTATATTTTATGATACAGCAAGAGGGGCTTATGCCAGTGACGTCACGCCTTGAATATCTATACTCAGCGTCCTCCCTTCTCGTTAAAGGAACAATGATAATAATAATATAGACCTTATTATTATACATACACACGACTTATATATATATATATACCTATATGTGTTATTCCTAAAAATATAAGTATATATGTATGTATATACAGGGGGAGAATTCAGGTGAATATAAAAGAAGTAACTGCTACAAGTACAACAACTACAAGCCCCGAAGAAGCGCGCCTTCATCGTAAAAAAAGTTGATCAAGTACTCTCACGCCGAAGCGTCTTGGCTTATTCAAAAAATTAAAAGAAAAACTTAGTTAGTTAGTCTTTGTCGGACACCTGAAAAAGAGGAGAGAGCGAAGGAAAGAAAGAAAGATAGAGCGTGTCTATGTGTGGACATAGAATAGATATATTTTTTGTTGTTGATGTGCACACAGTGAGTTCTTTTGAGTTGTGCTGAAGCGTATTATTATTACTATACTTAGAAGGTGTATTCAAACTACTGCCTCAACCCAACCCATCATCGAGAAAGAAGAAGGATATCAGCACTTAGTGACTCCTTCGGGATTCCGAACTGAGTTGTTGCTGTGTTGTTGACTCTCCCCCTGTGTTTTGATCTACTACCGTGAAGTGTGCCTCCTTCCTGTGTATGTGTGTGTCTATGATTGCTAGAATGCAACAACACCTTTAAATCTGTGTTAGTGATGTTGAATGCCAATTTGAGCAACTCCTGAGTATGGAGTTGAAAGTTTGGGTAGAAGGGATTCAAAGGATCGTTTGTGGAGTTACTGATAAAACCACTTGCCAGGTAAGTCGTCATCATCATTATCGCTGTTCCTTCTTTTTCTTTTTCTTCCTCTCCTCCTGCTTCTTACCTGCCAGCCAGCGACTCATGCTGCTGCTCCTACTGCTGCTGCTCTGTGCTCCCTGTTCAGACGCTCTTCTTTTCCTTTTACCTGCTCGCCATGACACTTCTTCTTTTAACTTCAACTGCTGCTCCCCCTCTCTCTTTTGAACTTCTTGAACTTGGACAACGACGGGACTCACAACTTACCTTCTTCTTGTTCCCTCTTCTTGAGCTCTTTAGCCCTTCTTCTCCTTAGTATTCCATGAAGGACTTCGGTCGTTAAAAATTCGTTACTACACCTTCTTTTATTGCTCCTGCTTCGTACAGCAGCAGCGGCCTGATCTTGGACAGCATCCATTTTTCCCCTAATAGTTCTACTCCTTTTTTGCCTTCATCCCTTGCAAAAAATATAATAATAAATATACATAAATACTCTTCTATAGTCTTTTTCCTTTCTATGCCTACAGAGAGACAGACTTGGGTGAAATAAAGGAATTTCCCTCCAATTTATTTTGATATAAAGTGCAAAATGACGTCATTTGCAAGCTGTATTTTTGCGTCCTGGGTGATCCATTGGTGGTTCAAGTAACGTAATTATTAAATAGATGCTTCAAGGGTCTTCTTGGGATAATCCTTCATTTATATGGAATAGACTAGTTTATATGTATGAATGACGTCATGTTTCAAAAACCATAAGTGATCTGATCAATGGTTCATCCATTGTTTTTCGATGTCCTTCTGGCATCATCAACATAATTTTATACTAAACGCATGCTCTTCCACTGTTATGACATACTTTTGAATACCTCCTCGCATTGGAGTCGTGGCCAAAATTAAAAAAACAAAACAATGTAAGGCTAAGTAAAAAATGCTTTAAAAACAGCCTCTCCACCAATCACGAGTCCATGTGCTTGACATCATCTTGTGAAGACTTCTATCGACTATGTGAGATGTTGCTCCCGGTCTTCTTGTAGTTCACAGACATAGAATCTTTTGAAGCGGTTCTATATTGACCTAGTGTTCAGTTTTTGAGGACATTTATTTTTTTAGGCCGATACTATAATGTGCCCTAATAATATTTCATTTCATAAGGCTGCAATATTATTATATTATAAAACATTACTTTGCTCTTCATATGGTCCATATAATCAAGCTTTATGGGCCCATAAGTCGAAATATTTCATATGAAGTCTATTTGAACTCTAATTTTTATTGACGTTGAGGCCTTTTATTGTTTTGTATGCATTTAAGAATGCATGAAAGAACCTGTTGCGCTATTTTTATTTGTGCTGTGAATATTTATACACGTTTTACCAATATGCAACGGCATGAAGCCGTTGAAATCCATAAAAATATATACAAAGCGGGCCAATAACCAAGTCATATAAAGTAAGATAACAATTCGAGGTGTAATGGACTTTCGGCTACAAAGACTCACCGTCAAATAAACGCACATTTCCTTTTCTCTAGGAGTTTGTCCGGAAACAGATGTTACACACTTTTGGAGGCTTCCATTGACCTTATAAGGGGTGTGAGGGGGGGATAGGGTTTGTTTTCTGATAAGAAGGAGACAAAAAAGAAAAGAATGACTTGAATCGGATCGTTTATGGGAGGTTTATGATCATTTATAGGTTCAGATATATAAGAGTATATATGCAAGATGCATTCTTCACTTTCTAATTGATGGTCATATTGGCTCTGCCTTCTCCTCGCTTTTTAGTTTGAACAAAGTATATTGAAATCTATTTACGTCTCAACTAATTTATCCATATTCATCCCCACAACTATTCATTAAATCCAGTTACATAAATCCTTAGCTAAGGTTCGCAATGTTCAGAGCCTGAAATACAGACATTTGACTGGCTGGCTTGCATCATGAAGGATTACTTTATATGCATGCATTGGTCAGATAAACCTTATGCAATAAATACTAGAACTCTGAGCCGATCAAAATAGAAGCTACAGCTCATGTATTTAAATATTTGTGTAAACCTTTCTTATATATATATATAGTTGTGTAGGTACTTGATCTATTAAAAGGAGATGAAATCTCCCAGTCCCATGAGAATATTATACAGTCTTTTCTTCAAACGGTAGTAGGCATGGATTGAATGGAAGTTGTTGTATGTAGACTCTACGCAGACAACTAAAGACTTATTCAGGCACTTTCTACTTTTTCTCTTTCTCTCTCTCCTTATCTAATTGATATAAGTTCAACATTATGGTTTGACTATTTTGTACATATATATATATATATATATAGTTCAATGCTCAGAAATTTTGACAAGTTGATGGAGTTTCTCACAAATATGACAACCACCATATACGTCTAGCTTAAGTTTTGTTTCTTTGTTTTGATTACTGTTGGAGCTAAAGACTATTTCAATTTAGATTGTAGGAAATCATCCATTGACTCTTATAATATATTTTTGAACTATGAATAGTCTAATACAATGCTCTCAATTATTTTTTTAATTAATGAAATATCTCACGAAAAATAGTATGAATTGTATGTCATCTTTTATATATATTTAATGCATGCTATAATAAGTTATTAAAATATGGCAGCTATTTATGTTCAAACAAAGTGTCGAATAATGAAGCAAAACTTTAATTATCCATTATGTGGTAATTGACACACTGAATACTTTATCCAGCCTCTAATAGCCGTGAATCACCTCTTTATTCGCCTAATTATCCATGATGGAGACTATATTAATGATTGACATTTTTTGTCATACGTCCTTACATAATGTCAGTTTCCTAAATTACTCATCAAAAGGTCTCTCATTTCACCATAAAATATTTTTAGGACCTTTTTCTCTGCACTCTCAAAATATTCGAGGGACATATATGTCATTGTTAAGCATTTAAATATCTATTTTGTTCATTCTTAAACTGAGATTGTCATCATATTCACACTATTTTAACGTAAACCCCAACCTTTCATAGAGTTTTGAGGCATTTTTGATATTGTACTATTGAAAATGTATGTTATTTATTAGCAGGCCTATGTGTTTATGCCTTGGTTGGCATATGAATACTATTTAACTACACCTCCACATACAAATGTATTCGTTGATATTTCTTTAAATCATGAGTAATGTACTTAAACGTCAAAATATGAGGAGTTTGATAACATCACTTTGATTTATCGTTGACCATTCTAATGGTAGATACATGTTAAAAATACTATTCTATAAATTACTCTGTAGGTCCAAAATGACTCGTAATTATATAAATATTAAACTTGGAGTCCTGAAGAAATGGAATAATGAGGAAAATATATGAAAAAATGGAAATTTGTTAGGTTTGACGGAAATAATATATGTTATTAAAAGACGTATGTTAATTTTATGATATTGATCTAATATTTGACCATCTTATAATAAATAACTCAATGGAGGCAATTCCTTGATTACAAATAATACATTAGGGATATTAGTTATCTATTTTAAAGACAATAAATATGAATTTGCCCAATTACAGCTCTTAGAAATTTATTATATTGTGTATTGTGTCAAATTAATCTATATGAACAGTTGTTTGTTCGATTTTTTTCTTTTTTTCTATTATAATCATTTTTCCAATAACACACAACACTCGTCTTAACTAAATCATAGATGAGTAAAATTCCTGACGATATAAAAAATGAAATAAAAAGATATCATGACAATTATTTGACTACGCAGAAATGATGATTTATGGATCAGTTTTTAAGAATGAATACAGTTTTTTCGCCTGATTATGTCATCATGTCCCTTAACAAGACCCTTAAAAGGCTAAATTCATTATTAATACAAATTAAAAACGTTCATATTATGCACATGCATTGAGGATTATATAATTATATGTAGCGTTCAATTAATCTCACGTGTCCATAAGCACACCGCCTCAATGCTGTTTTTTTACCCTAAGAATCTTTTTTAAGACAAACTTGACGTCATTCACGCCATGGAAGAACCCATATATCCATTAACAAGTTAAAAATAAACATTTTTTCTAAGATCTTGTATTGCGCACTTTTACAAGTATGTGTTGATCGACACATGCATTGGTTTTGACAATGAACGTATTTTTACAGCTTACTTATTTTTGCTCACTTATATTTGAAACTTCATCTTTTTTAAGCATTATTTTATCGGCATAATTACCTCCGCCGAAGGAGGTATTGTTTTCACTGGGGTTTGTTGGTTTGTCAGCAGGATACTCAAAAAGTACCGAACGGATTTGGATGAAATTTTGTGGAGTTGTTGGAAATGCAAAAGCCAGAAGTGATTAAATTTTGGTATCTCTGAGTGCAGAATTAAGGCGCCAAATGAGCTAAATACTACTAAATTTTCAAGTTAGCCTACTCTGCCAATAGATGTCGCTGTGATGTGAAATTGGGTGCCGGGAGCGTCTTCCTCTCGGAATTTCCGTCTAGGGGAACCCTCCCCCGTCCCTCTACGCCGCCCCAGTCGTGAAAAATCCGCCTCGGAAGGCTCATAAGGACCCCGTGACGGCGGAGGATTACACTCTCTGAGTGTATATATGCCTCTAGTTCAAATTGTGAAGCTCATAATACGTCATAAAGCTTAATTTAAGATACTGCCTTCTTAGGAGCATATTACGACTATGCGTATATTAAGACTCCTCCTTATTCTTCTTTAATAATATAATCACTTATGGGCTAAGATCGTTAATTCGATTTCCGCCTTGGACTCAAGACTCGACTTCAATTCCTACGCTGGATCCTACCCTCAAACAATATAAACATTTTACGGACGTAATGGATTGTAAATGAACTTTTTTATTTCATAAAGCCTGCATGGATGTATTTAACGCTAGAAGTCACCATTTTATAGATTCTCAACAATGTTTAAGGGGATTTTTAAAAACAAAAAAATTGGGGGAATGCGTATTCAAACAAGGAGTCTCACTTAACATATCCGTTGACAGTATAAAAAGTTATTTTATGTCATGACATATGTATTTAACAGTGTTATTACATTCATAACATACATATCTTTTGGAGACTTTAAGTTGCTTATTGATGTTAGTTATTTGTAAGATGATATCAGGCCTTTAAAACTCTAACTTTATTATTATATCCTTGTTTTAAGTGTTATAAACATGAATTGTATAACTATATCTACCACAAAATCGATATAACATATAATTATTTTGGTAGAGTAATGGTTAGAACTCCTGAAAGACTAAGAGATCATCTCCAAGATGCCGTAGAGCTTAAAAAGATCACTACTGAAACAAAATAACAGCTTTTAAGAGAAACAACTAGGAAATTATGCGCGAAAAACCTTGTGTTCCTTGAATTTCGATTCTCCATTTTTCACCTTACTGTCTTTGCTTTATTGCTACTGCAATTTGACTGTATCGTCAAATTGCAGTAGCAATAAAATAAATCCAGTCACTGATATTCATATCAAGTCCTATTTATCATCAGGAATTTATTTATTCGAAAGGTTTATCGTCTTTTTTAATTCCATGATATTAGTATAATGACGTTCAATGGTTTTTGTTACGTTCATTGAACGCATGTTCAATGGAATGCAGCGATCTGATTTCGTGTTGTACGTTTAGAAATCAGATTTAACGCCTCATTATTTTGGTAAGAGCTTAGTTTTTCCTACCTCCCATTATGCGATTTGAGTTGGACCTTTTATATCACCCTTTCAGGTGCTACAAGCTATTTATTGCAATAAAAAACGAAAACAACTAACCTACTTCAATGCTACTTATACTTAAAGATGTGAAGAGAATGTTAAAAATACAATTTTTCACAAGCCAACAAATAATTATGCTAAAAACATATACCAGCTACAAAAATATGCATTAAAAGCATTACCAGAACTAGTTGAGTATTAATGGAAGTCTGTAAATTAACTTGTGATAAGGCTCAATCCTACAGATATTTGATTTATTTGTTGTTTTATTATTACATAACTTCATGGGGTACTAACCGATAGAGTTCTCCCTAAAGAGTAAGCATCTTTATTATCAAATATTATATATATATTTACATATAAAGTCTAATATAACTTTAGGACTTAACCCGGAGAGCTTATTTTTGTTGAGCGACCGCCGCGAAGTCGGACAATTCCGCAGCCACAATCTTGAATCACCAAGTAGCATTCCTTAGTAAGACAAATCGGTACATTTTTAAGATCCTTCCAAGTTTTTAAGGATATGAGTTCAGAGTTTCTACTAGTGACAATCCGAATTCGTGGGCAATTGACGCCATTGGCGCGTGGGAATGCTTTTTGCCACACACACGCCAAGTGCAATATATTTTATACAAGAGTCTTCGAATCCCTATTTAAAGGCTCTTCACCGTCCCTTATTTATAGTAATCAGGCAGGTCCACTCGCGTCCTTCATTCCTGCAAGTCATTTGAAAGTAATTAAATACCTTCTTTCGTACTACACTTCCAAGGCCTTCTTCTTTTTTTTGAAAAAAAGAGAGGGAAAACCTTTAGGGAGTAAGAGGAGTAGAGGGGAGGACCCAATATTCAATATGCCCAATTCACCACCACCGGGGTCAGAGTGGCGGCTATAACACTTTCACTCTATATATACTATTAATACAACTGAATGCCAAGATAATGATAATATGATAAACCCCCTATACCCTATAATCAATCATTCAAGCATCTTTTCTCCTTTTATTATCAGTTCTTAGGGGTAATTATTTATCTATCTATCCATTGTTTCCCTGCGCACACACACACACACCTTACGAAACGTATTTTTCTTAACTACTTATATATTATCATCCCCCTTCTAGGATGTATGTATGTATAGTGAGCTATCGTCATGTTTTCTTTTTTAAGATATCCCTTTTTTTCATCTGACTCACGTTTCTATATTTTCTCTGCCTCTACACTCCTGTGCTCATATCTTTATAGTAAAAGTAATGTTTTTGTTTTGTTTTACAGGATGTGGTCTATGCTCTGGCCCATGCAACGGGTAAAACCGGACGGTTCACGCTCATTGAGCGTTGGCGAAACAGTGAGCGACTTCTGGCACCTCAGGAACATCCACTTAAGGTAAATAAATTAGCCATATATTGATTTCGCTCACCTTATTGCAATGTTGACGAATGTACACAAGAATCCTTAAGATGTGAATCTTAAGGATTCTTGTGTACATTCGTTAACAACATTGGTATGCATTTCATCGGTTCCCCTTCCTGCAACGACTATTTTATCGTTGTAAATTGTTGTTGATGGGAAGTGCCTCCGATTGATTTAATTCATTTATATAATTTCTGGCACATAAATTGCAATATAACATATTCGATTGTTGAATGCAAAATACTCTGATCGCTATTTAACAGCTAATCTTTGACTTTATTCCAATCTGTTAATTCGAATAACTGTAATAAAACATATCTGATCGTTGATTGGCTCAGATTCCATAGTGTACATATATGATAGCTGTTTTTCATTGTATCCTTCATATAGATATATAAATTCACATTATGTCCCTATTTCAGGTCCTTCAAAAGCGAGGGGAGTGCATGTCTGAGGTCCAATTCATCCTTAAGCGGTCTGCCCTGGACTCTTCATCCTCCTCCAAGCCTGTGGCTTCATCCTCCTCCACTCATCCCCTCTCCCCCGCCTTCACCGTGCCCGTTATTCCTCTTCAGCCGGCCTAGCCAACCACGGGAAGTCCCTCCCACCCTTCGAGGCCGTCTGGAAGCCACCGCCACCAGGTGGCGGCATTGGCATGATGACGATGGGCAACGTGGCCAAACCCAATCATCCTGACAACAATCGTTTATCCCCTGACTCGGGTCGAGGATCTGACAAAACGGGAAGCGACACCTCCAACGGCTACTCCGACAAGGAGACCTCTGGCGGAACCTACAACAGCCGCCGCTATGGGCATCCAAGTCAGCAGCAGCAGCACCACGTTGACACAATTCCTCACTCCCTCAAATCCTATCCTCCGGCCTACCGCCCACCCCCACCTCCCTCAATCCGCAATGCTAGTCCCTCAGAGCACCATCCTCCGCCCTATCGAGCCCCTCCACCCCCTGGAGTACGCTTTCGACCCCCGAAAACAGGTGCTTCCCCCTCAGGCCCCGGGACAGGCACCATTGTCCGAGCCCATCACTACAGCCCACCGCCAGTTCATCGAACGCCTCATCTGAGCCGGCATCCTTCAAAGTCTTCCCTCATGGGAATGAGCAGTGAGAAGGCCGCGGGCTTGTGAAAGGCTGCGTTGGCCTCGCCAAGAAATCCCATCATCCAATCAGCAACAGTAGTAGTAGTAGTATGAATAGTAGCAATAATAATAGCACCAATTATAGCAACAATCCAAGCGCAAATCCTCAGTTCTCGCGACGAGCTCCTCCCCCCAGACCTGTAAGTTACTTCCAAAAACAATTCTTATTATTTTATCAAATATTATAAATTAGTGTCATATGAGTAGATTAGAGAAGGAATACGTTGATTTAATATTTTCATTGAGTGTGAAAAGTCAATATAATTTTATTATTAGTTGTGACGTATCAAAAAGTCTATTGTAGCTATATAGTTTTGAGGACATAAATCAAGAAACATATCAAAATGCAAATTCTTCCCGCTTCCCTGTGTGGCGTAACTAAAAATCATCGGCAAGTAAAAAGTTAGTTTTTTGCAATATGATCGTACCTTGTTTATGAATAGTCCTTGGATATAGTAATGTCCCTAAAATTGCGAAATTGTTGACATTAAATGTTGATATAATAGGTATGAAAGTATGAAATAAGACTTGTGGCTGTTGTAATGATATGATAATATTATCTTTAAGTTTTTTGGTCTCTTTTATATAGTATGTTTGCATTATTTTGTTTCCCTCCGTTGAAGTTCTATATTTTAAGCTCCTTGAGGCTTTATCAAGCCATCAGTAAAGAAGGCATTAATAGATGAGTGTTTTAATTTTGAGTCCTCTTTGGTTCATTATAAATAAGGAGGCCTTAATTGACGGACTAAGGTCCGTATCTGGGCCATCACTCGCCGTCCTTTTCAGACTCAGATGTATAACCAAGTGAAATATCAAGGGATTTTAAATTTTGGCGGGACAATTTAACTCAATGGTGTACCATAGAGGCAAAAAGAAACTGGCAGGAAGCTTCTATTTTAACAGACGTATCTCCAGTCTTTATAAATGTTATCCAATGATTTTGAAAACGGTTTTTATTGACAGTCAGATGTTTATGACAGTCAAACACGGAATCAACGTTTGTACTACTTCTGTATACTTTAAAACTAAAATCATACCGCCTTATTGACATTAACATGCTGCGGGCTTCAGGTTTATTTGTCGAACTTTACCTCCTTGATTTTTTTATTATTAAAATATCCCTTTTGTGCAAATATTACAACCCTTTTATAAATAGAAGCTTTCATGGGTGCAGGAGATCTTTTTTAATAATACAGCATGATTATTTGTTTAGGCATCCTTCTCTCCCGCTCCATCAAAATTAAATGCGTATTTAATAATAATAACAATGATAATAAGCAGCTGTAAACCCAAACAACAATTTACCTCTTCTGCTCATCAATTATACCCTTACAAGTAAATAATAATAATTCTTGTTGCTGCTACTTCTTCAGTCATAAGGGAGTTGTAAACATGCCACGTCTTTAAGTTATTATGCATCATTATGTATTATGATTAGTACTGAGCTTCGTCGCATTAATGGTTTTGTTTATATTGCCACTTCTTGCATCATGCTAGGGAGGGAGCTTCACCCCTTTTCCTCGCATGACGTCATTCTTAACTCGCCAAATAGAACTAATATGACGTCTTTGAAGGATACACTTGGGAATATTATAAGCAGGCCTGTAGGAAATTGGAACCAATAAAATGTCTTATTTGCCCAGACATTTTGTAGAAAAAAGCAAAAAGGCTAAATTTACTGAACAAATATGGATTTGGGGCTTAGAGTGACAGCTTTTTTATAGAGAAAATAAGTTTAATAGATGTTGATTAACGTCATTTTGGATAAAAGTGACAGCGAGGTTTTTTAAAGTTAACTAAAATCCTCTTGTGGAGACTTCCTGGAAAAGAAGACGCAACCTCCTCAAAACTTGAAAATACATGCGATAAATACTCAAAAGAAAGGCCATATATGTGTTAAAGGTCGTGTATGCCCAGAAGGTTAATTTACCAGATTCCCACAGCCCTGTATATCAATTCTATTTAGAGAGTTGATACTACCCATTGATAGTTTGTATATCGGTACATCAGACGGTATATTTATTCTCCCAATGCCGATCATATTAAATTATTATCAAATACTACTACCCAAAGCGTGATATTTGTCAATCGGTAGCGATTGATTTTAGTTAAAACATATATAGAAATCAATTCCACTCCTAGACGATAGCTAGACGATTTTTGGAATCTACTAATTGAACAACACTTAATAACAGCCATTGATATCGGAGATTAAAACAATCTAACGAATCCTAGCACTGCAAATCTTTTAAATTTTTCTATTAAAAATACTGTTCCATGAATGTGAAATGACCTGGGTTATCTTCATTTGTGAGTGGAGTGAATTGAATCTTTCTGAATATTTAAATTAGCTCAGCTTTTGTTATACAAAAATAATGACGATTACGGGATAATGATAATATATATGTTTGGCAAATACAAGGACTATATCCAACGGACATATATTTTTAAGGTCTTAATGTCAATTGTAACTGTGGATACAAAGTAATATAGGCGGTAGAATTGTGTAAAAATAATTGACTAATAAACATTATAGTTTAAAATTAGACTACCTGCTAAAATACCTAGCTGCAATAAGGACATATCAAAGTGTTAAACAAGTGTATAATATAAATACTAAATATTGTTGACAAGTTATCAAACAAAATATAACGTAACACTTAAATAAAATAATAATTATCTAAAACTGTGGGTTGTAGAAGCAAAAATATTTTTTCACAATTTTCTTTAGATGGCTGAAATATATCTATATATATATATTATTTTATATTAGAATTGTATATTTTCCCCCAATTTATTTTAAAATTAAGTACAATTTATTGACTGTCTCAAGACACCAAAAGCAATTTTTATTAAATAAGTATGAACCATTGTACGTCGTTTGGATCCCTTCATCGGCGTTAATCCCTATCTAACTACCCCAAATAAGGATGAATGAATATATCTTGTTTTAAAATTAATCAAGTTTAATTTTTCCCTTACTCTTCTGCTTTTTTTATAGAGTCACTTGGAGATACAAGATTTATATAACTTGATATCTGCGCAGCAGTCTGCAATTCAATCTCAGCAGGCTGAGCTCAAAAAGGTAAGACACTCTCCGTTTTTTATTATTCATGCATTATTAAGTTTAACTATAGGCAAGGCTATAATTTTCAATGCATTAAAGGATGTATAAATATAAATCCAATATGGATATGTTATATTGAGGCTAGTCACTTTTTTTACCGTTCATTTTAAAATAAATTACTTGCATTTTCATATTATATTTTATTGCTGTATTGAAAATGGCGCATTTTTTTATTGCTCTAAGTTTACTTATTAAAATGTAAGGATTACTATCATTCGATATATTCAATGAATCGGTGTTCAAACTCTGCGAAATATATAAGTTAAACTAATATTCCTTAAACTCCATGGCACAATTTATTATTAATTACATCCTTTACTTGAAAGTAAAGAGTGAAAATGGATTCATTATAACTCATAAAAAAGATAATATCAGCCATAAGTCTACTGCATATAAATAATTGTACATATCTTTGATATATATATATATATATATATATATAAATATATACAGTTCCCTATTTACTTGTATACAATATGAAGAATAGGGAACTTAATTTCATGAGGCGCATGATGTGTGAGCTTGATAAATATGTAATTGGCAATCGCTAGCTTATATAAATGAGTTCACAATCCTGAGTTAGGATATTCATGTTTGATGTATTGAAAGCTAAACGTATAGGTAACTAGAGGCATATATACCAAGAGTGCAAACCTCCGCCGTCACGGGGTCCTTATGAGCCTTCCGAGGCGGATTTTTCACGACTGGGGCGGCGTAGAGGGCCGGGGGAGGGTTCCCCTCGACGGAAATTCCGAGAGGAAGACGCTCCCGGCACGGATTCACAGCACTTTGTGGAGCTGTTGGCAATGCCTAACGGAACAAGTGATTAAATTTTGGCATCTCTGAGTGCTTCTTAAAGATGCAAAATGAGCTAAATACTAATAAATATTTCAAGTTAGCCTACTCTGCCAATAGATGTCGCTGTGCTCTTAAAGAGGAGAGCACGCATAGCGACATCTATTGGCAAATGACAATCAGACCAGTGATTCATTGGTGGGGATCGGCGGAGGTTGCACTCTCTGAGTCCTCTAGTTCATATTAGTTTAAACTAAAATGTTTCATTGTTTTTTATTACGCATTTGCTCTGGTTTTTATGTATTTATTTATTTATTTACATAAAAAATGAACATGGGAATTTAAAAAATATATATTACTAATCCGATTGCATGGGAGTTTCGAGTGTCGTCCTTTTAATTATTATTCATCGACAATAACAGCCTATACAGTCATAAGAATAGATTGGGTAATTGGTTTTGGTTTGTGCAATCAGTGAAGATTACAATCCCCTTTAGCGCTTTAAGCCTTATGCTATATAAATAATCCCCATGTAGCTATTAAGTTGAAGAAGCCTTTTTACGCTCCGCAATTACGGTCTTTTACTGCTTGAATCCCACAATAATATTATTTCTATATTATTTATTGGTTTCTAAATATGATAACCTTAAAAGTTGGTTTTTTTTGTATAAATCGTAGAATTTTAATAAAATATTTGAATAAAACAACAATTATCGTTTGTACTAAAATAGAAGCAACTTCAACTAGATTTACAGATTCCTCCTAATTTACTTCTCATAACTGTGGAAAGCTATTTCAAATTGATTGAGAGATCTAAATGAAGACTAATGACTATTTATTGACGCTAACAGCGCGAAAAAAGTTAATCCACCAGTCGGATTTGGGTCAACTATCCAAAATGCCTACAAAACTACATTGTCAAACTTGAAATTGTCTATGAGAGTGATAACACCCTAAGTTATCAGAACTATTTATATATGAAACTTGTTTCAATTTGGGATGGAAGGGTTAATATAGTTACTATTTTTTGATAGGTTTTATGAACGAAATCATTTGCTCCGTAACATTCACAGTTGTGTAATCCTTTATTTGATTTAAATAATCAGCTATTTGCTGGTCCGTTTAGCTATAATAATATAAAATATTAATAAAAAAATACAAAAACAAATCATTCCTGTGTATAAACACATAACATATACAAACTTAAAAACCGTATAAAATAAAAATAAAATAAATCCCCCTAAATTGGGGTACTGCGGCCAATGGTCCTGGCTACGTCCTTGCCGCAGCTAGTGCCTGGCCGACTCAAGACTCAAAATTGTTCACACAGACACTGCGTGGCACGCAATGTGTCTGTGCCGCCCTAATGGACACGCCACCGAAGTAGTAGACCTCGTCGGTCTCTTTGGGGTGATTAGTCTTTCATAGCAATTATAATATGATGTAGTTTTTATTATATTTTACTCGCTGGTTTCGTTAATAGTTGTTATACAAACGATTATATACATATAATGAGCAATTATTGGATAAATATTTTGGTCCGCCATATGACTGCTAAATGCAAGTGAAGAAACTTATGTGGACACTATTACCAAAGTGACATGAACATTTTTTAATTCGTTCTTTCCCATGTTTTTTATATTTATTAGTATGAGTCTGAAGTCGTTTACTTCGAGGGATATACTCCGGGAGGCTCTCATCTTCCAGACCCTTTGTCTCCTTCCCTGGACGTCGTTATGTCAGAGGTCCGACGCCTCGAGGAAGTTTCTCAGAGGAACGAAAATGAGCTGTGTCATTTGGGACTAGACAACAACAGCAGCAGCTGCAGCGGGGGCAACGGAGGGGTGCGCCGTCTTTGAAGCAGCAAGAGGATGCTGGACTCAGAGATGAAATCTCACTCCCAAGCAAAGGCTTGTGGGCGCAGATCAAGAGCTTCAGAAAACCAATGCAACGCTCAGTACGATAATATTGTTATTATTCAGAGGATATAAATGTTTAATTGAAGTTTGGAGGGATTTGAATCGTAGAGCCTTATAACAACACAGAGTGCTTATCAAAAATAATTGAAGGTCATTTTTATTATAGAGAGCAGATCAAAGCTATATAAATTTTGTTTATGTAATGACAAAAAATATTCAAATATCCAATATTTGTATTCTTATAAGAAAAAAGTCATGCCTCCATTCAACATATAATTACATTTTATGAATGTTCTTATATGCTTTGGTCATAGATATAAAATACAGAGAACTATTCATATAAAATACCTATGTTCATTTGCGTTCTAGGATCAAAACAAACAAATCCTGGGATAAATAAATAATGATAGAAACACTTTCAGGAAGTATTATTGATTTGTTTGTTATGGTCCTCCTTCGAGATTTTATCGATTTACAAATATTACCCCATTATTATAATCTACGTTTTATAAATCTATATCAGTTTGATTCATTTCTTTAT
>CP045903.1:17865512-17882932 GCA_013387185.1 Caligus rogercresseyi | reverse complement strand
GATTTTTGTTTCATAGTTTTCTAGAACGAATAAAATATAAAGAGCCAAAAAAACCACCAAGAACGGATATCATTTTTCCTTTAACGGCAAAATGATGATTAAACAAAGATTTCACAATAATTCCTTATCATTTTGAAGGTATTTATGTTTCATAAATCATGTAAATGTACTTTTCCAATATAAATAAATGATATATAATAGCAAAAATATATGTAATATATTGTGAATTAGATTCACATTATTTTTTTAGTTGGGCCATTTTCATTAAAATATTTGTAATTTCCAAATATTTTTGTAAAGAGAACAATAATTAGTTAGCAACATATTAGATATTTATCGGCTTCAGAAAATATTAAAGGAGATTTTAAGTACACTCTTTATTAATGTTTAGATGTTAACCATTCAAAAAGTACTTCAAAAAGAATAAATCATGCACTTTAGGGCACTTAATACCAGGTAAAGGATTAAAGGTAATCTTTTAAAATGTCATAAAACATTAATATTTATTTATTAACTTTAAGTACTTTGTTCTAATTGCAAAGAGAATATTAAATTGAAATACTGCAATTTGATATTAGAGATAAAAGATTATTCCAAATATCCTATTTGTTTTATTTATCAGTTGCGGATTTTATAATTAAGTTTTTGTACATCAACTTTATATCTGATTCCCTCAATTGTGTGGCATAAAATGGAAAAATTGATGTAAGATACCGTTGTAATTCTACAAAATAAACTTGTTATAATTACAAAATGAATTAACTATTGATAATATTTGAAGGGGAAATCTTTCCAACTCTTTACTTATTGGAGTCAATTTATTTATTGCTCATGTGGTTTTAAATATATTATATTTTGCATCTTGCACTATACCTGTCATTTTGAGGCTTGAGATGCCTCTGTAGATTATTTTCTTGTGCCAGAACCCATATTGTATAAGTCTGCTTCTTATAAAGATACCTCATGAAGTCCCAATCAGTATTTAAACTAATATTATTGAATCATTCTAACTTTTTGAAGCTTTCATTATGGATCTTGTAACCTTATTTTTTTGTCATAAATATTCGCCTCACTTAATTCACAGGAAATAGTAACTCAGCTTTAATTTTGACATTTGAATTGAGTAATTATGGTTTAACAAGACTCCGCCTTGCGAGTATCTGCAATCCACTCCACTTCCATGCTTGAATATACAGTCAAGCATTGGAGTGGAGTGGATTGCAGATACTGGCAAAAAAGAAATCGTGCTAAACCATAATTACTCAATACAACTGGGTAGTTCTAGTGATGAGAGGAAATAATAGTTTGAGATTTAATTAAGGCAGTTCCTTTGAATAGTGACAAAGATTCATCAATTTTCCTAGGTAATATAAAAAAAGTATTATAAATATTGGCCCTCCTGTAACTTTCATGTATATTCAACAAATTATGATTCAAAACTGATTTGTAGAAGCATATCTCTTTTTGTGTACAACACAAGCTGTTGGATCAAGTGTGTTTATCACTTATTATTCTAATTAATTTAAGTCATCTGCTCCCTATAGGCTTGAACTCAGAGCTTAAAGGACACTACGTATCAATTAACCCCGATAGACTTAAACACAGCTCATATACTCTGTTTATCTCATCAAGGCCTAGCCCACTAACATTTATATAAACTATTTACCCTCATTAATAGATACTAATCTCAAATGATTAAGCAAATGTCGTTTAAGTGTGCTAACTAATATTTGGGGATGTGTCTTCAAAGACTGGATCAAAGGTATATTGATATGTCCATTTGGTATATTATCATCATCCATTTTTGGTATTCTCTGTGTCATTTGAAAAATAACACCGTTTATTAAAAGTTCATTCTTTTCCTTTGAGGCCTTTAAGGTGGACGATGTTACAAGTGCATTGAAAGGGATGGTGTTTTGAGGACTATGACGATAGCGAGGATCTAAAAAGCCTATCTTCTGTGTAGCAGCTGTATACCTCTCCAAGGTATTGGGTCTTTCTCAGCCTTGAGAATGTCTACACTTTAATTGGCAGCTCAGAGTGGTTGATAATTACTATACAAAAAAGAATTGATCCCTCTGTCAGGGCATTTACACAGTATTTTATTATGTTAATTTTGTCTTATATACTTTATTTAAGCTAAAACTATGAAAACTTTAAATAAAAATCAATAGAAATTTAACGAGTCCCTCTTTCTTCAAACATAATTCTCATGACGCAGACTTTTAACAATTAAATTAGCATGATAAATATTATTATCCCTTACAGATGTCAATGATGATAACTCCCTTTAACTAGAGTTTATTTTAACATTCCTATAGATAATATGACACACTTCCGAGTAACTTAGTCACTCTAGGCAAGGAATACTAGATACATCTAGATGTATCTAGTATTTCTTGCTCTAGGCTATCAAGTGTGTGTGTGTGAACAGAGTAATAGGAAGTTGAACATATTATATAGGTATATATATATATTTATGAAGGGTTGACATCTGTATAAGATTTTTTAGCATACTGAATGTTCCTCTTTGTGTTTGAGCAGAGAAGGATGGAGACTAAGAGCTTTTAGGAAGTAGAAAGAGACAATTTAGTGAATAAGTGTACATATTGGATCTACTGACTTGTATTGAGAAAATATGATTTTTTCAAGGCATTATTTAGACTATCCTAAATCGCATATTTCCAAAAGGCGTTCACGGAATTGAATTGAAAATAGTACATGAATTGAGGAGGCTTAGACCTTGAGGACTTCTCCATTTTTGTTTTAAATGCATTAATATTCTATAGTTTTTCTGACACTTTGACCTCTGTGATATTCCTATTATTTAGCAACTATAGATGAAGGAATTTATGATCTCACATGTACATCATGTGTGAATGATAGACTTCAATGATAGAAACCATTTTAATTTTGAAAACGTGTGCCCATGAAATCATTATGTTATGAAGTCAGGCTTGAGGATAGGAGGGTTATTTGTTTATCAATCACTTTTTTGCGATATTATATTGCAAAAGGTCTTGTTTTAAGAAGGAGTACAGTTTAATGTATGTTCAGAGGGTAATTATAATGATGTCGCTTATTTAAAAACCGTCTTTTGGTGTTCCATGACTGGGACCTGCAGTGTATTATTATTTTTTTGAAAAAAGAAATTTCATTATTACTCATCATTAATATCATCATGAAATATCAAAACTACATAACCCATTTTCAAACAAATCATTCTACGGTAATGATAAGAAATTGGCTAAAAATAACGGGGAGATATGTTTTAGTAGATGAAAATTATAAAAAACTCTTTGTATCTTTAAAAAATCAATTTTTTTTAAATTCCAGTTCTCTACAATGCCAAAGTAATTGTGATAAGTAAATAAATAGATATTATAATCTAAATTAATACAATGGCAGAAGAAGAACAACACAACAAATATCATAAAAAAGCAATCATAACATTATTTAAAAAAATCAAAACAAAAACATGGTTACAAAATCAAACATTTAAAATACAAATATACATCACATTTAAAATTGAAGTTACACAATTATTTAAAATGCTTCAAAACCTTGTTAACAGCTTTAAGTTGGTGTGTAGAGATCGATGGGAAATATTTAATTTGATCCGAAGCAAAGGTCCAGTTGTTGCCAGAAGCATCAGGAATCCGGGTCGAAAAAGCAGCATATCTTGCGACTGCTGCTAAAATTATTCCAGGTTGGCAGCTGTTGGTTCCCGTGAGGTCAGCTATTTTGCCACCAAGGCTTTCGAATTCAATATAGCGAATTCGATTGCTTTTGACCTTGCTGATGTAGACTTTCGTCTCCTGTTGGATCCCAAGAGAATATAGACCTGTACATAATTGTTCACACACTTTTTCATTCCTCCCAATTCAAGGCAACCAATTCTTTAAAACCGATACCATGTCCGTCCACGAAAGCGTGGATGGTGTCGTTGTAGATCCTGCCACAATCCTTACATGGTTCGTAAAATCTGATCAAGTCTGCAGAAATTTCTAAATGTGCTGTAAACTTTGTTTCATCATAGATATTTTTAAAAGAACCTAATATTCTTTTTTCCAGTTTTCAGGAAGCTTCAGAAGTTTCATATATTTGAAGCTAATTATATTCATTTCTTTGGTATCAGGACAATAAGGACCTATCATTTCAGGTGCCAAGGCTTTAAGGGAAAGTGTTTATTAGCAGATTTACTATCTCTTTACTCGGGCCACTGTATATAAAACAAAATTCTTTCACTCTCAAAATAAATTCAATCTAAAAAGCCAAACTTCTATCATTATATCTCCAAACGCTCTTTATAGTTTGTCAGTCAAATGAAAAATGGGTGAGGTTTCAAATGAATTGCAAAAAAAAAACACTCTCTCATCCTTTGCCTTTCCATAAATAATGCCGAATGATTGTGTGGTGGTTATTACCGATATTTAAACCAGTATGAAGAAAAGTCCAATATATTATCTTCCAAGAGTCTCAACGCATATCTTGGGTGTGAATATTTTAAATATCAAATCGGTGTGTTTTATTCTTGATTTGATTTAGAAAAAGTCCACGCAACCTACAATTTCTAATTGAATTATTAATTTAAACTTTTTATTACCTCAGCCGAAGGAGGTATTGTTTTCACTGGTGTTGGTTTGTTGGTTTGTTTGTCAGCAGAATAACTCAAAAAGTATTGAACGGATTCGGATGAAATTTTGTGGAGTTGTTGAAAATGCCAAAAGGAACAAGTGATTAAATTTTGGCATCTCTGAGTGCAGAATTAAGATGCAAAATGAGCTAAATACTAATAATATTTCAAGTTAGCCTACTCTGCCAATAGATGTCGCTGTGCTGTGAAATGGGGTGCCGGGAGTTTCTTCTCTCAGAATTTCCGTCGAGGGGAACCCTCCTCCGTCCCTCTAAGCCGCCCCAGTCGTGAAAAATCCGCTTCGGAAGGCTCATAAGGACCCCGTGACGGCGGAGGTTTGCACTCTCTGAGTGTATATATTACCTCCGCCGAAGGAGGTATTGTTTTCACTGGCGTTGTTTGTTGTTTGTTGGTTTGTTTGTCAGCAGGATAACTCAAAAGTACGGAACGGATATGGATGAAACTTTGTGGAGTTGTTGGAAATGCCAAAAGTAACAAGTGATTAAATTTTGGCATCTCTGAGTGCAGAATTAAGATGCAAAACGAGCTAAATACTAATAAATATTTCAAGTTAGCCTACTCTGCCAATAGATGTCGCTGTGCTGTGAAATTGGGTGCCGGGAGCGTCTTCCTCTCGGAATTTCCGTCGAGGGGAACCATCCCCCGTCCCTCTACGCCGCCCCAGTCGTGAAAAATCCGCCTCGGAAGGCTCATAAGGACCCCGTGACGGCGGAGGTTTGCACTCTCTGAGTGTATATATGCCTCTAGTTATTATTACGATCCTCATTTAAAATGGCGGAACATCCAGAAGATAGATAGAAAAATAATATTTTCTCATATCCAAGAATAATGAAAAAAGGTTGCATTGTGTTTGTTTAGGGTTTAAAGGTGCATTCGTTTATAAAAGTGCATATTATAAACAAAGATGCATCTTCATTGAAAAATAATTTTTGGCTTGTAATCCGATTTGTTCTTCTTTTTTATTTATTTTCTTTCCATTTTCATAAAAGAATATAATTCATCCTTATATTAAGATAAAGATTAGTTCTTAAGGGAAATTCAAATAAATTGCTCATCAGTGCAGTAAAGCATTGCAGGAAAATGTCCTTGGTGTATATTGCCCATGTCTAATATCGCAAAAACATCACTTTTCACAAGAAAGAGTTGATTATAGGGAATAAAAAAAACATGATGAGAGTTTGACCACAAATGAGCACATTAACCACGAAACTGATTATATAACTTCAAAAAGTTAAAACATGTTGTGTCATTGTATTTTTATAATATATTTTATATATGTGGTATGTCCATGGAAACAATGATGAAGGTAGGGCTTTGAATGTCAACAAGCTGAAACAATTTACATGGTCATGGTTTAAGTGATAATGTTTTTGAAGTAAAAATGTTTAATCAATCAAGGAAAAAGTTATGAGATTTAGAGATTTTATTTAAAAAAACACATTTTGGTTAACTTAAATGAATCATTCATAAAATGTATATTAATTTGTATTTTAACTGATATATTTGGTCAGAAGCACAAAACTTTAAGCAAAAAATCCTTATTTATGGTTTCTTAAAGGTATTTGTTTTTAATGATATTTACCTCCACCGAAGGAGTTATTGTTACCTCCGCCGAAGGAGGTATTGTTTTCACTGGCGTTTGTTGGTTTGTTTGTCAGAAGGATAACTCAAAAAGTACTGAACGGATTCGAATGAAACTTTGTGGAGTTTTGAAATGCCAAAAGAAACAAGTGATTTTGGCATCTCTAAGTGCTTTTTTAATATGCAAAATGAGCAAAATACTAAATGAAATGGGGTCTCTATTCAGGGAGTAGGAAAGAACAAACGCTAAAAAAATATTCATTGACGTATTATTGTTCATATATCAGCTCAGGACTATGTTAACCCAGTGACGTAGCTTAAACTTCTCCCTCTTCCCGTCTATGAGTGCTTTTTTAATATGCAAAATGAGCTAACAGAGAGGAAACATGATTAGAGATAGAAAATCGGGCGTGTGAAAGGGAGAATGTTTGAATGGGAATGTTGTGGGGATCGGCGGAGGTACACACTCTCTGAGTGTATATATGCCTCTAGTTTTCACTGGCGTTGGTTTGTTTGTTGGTTTGTTTGTCAGCAGGATAACTCAAAAAGTACGGAACGGATTTGGATGAAACTTTGTGGAGTTGTTGGAAATGTCAAAAGTAACAAGTGATTAAATTTTGGCATCTCTGAGTGCAGAATTAAGATGCAAAATGAGCTAAATACTAATAAATATTTCAAGTTAGCCTACTCTGCCAATAGATGTCGCTGTGTTGTGAAATTGGGTGCCGGAAGCGTCTTCCTCTCGGAATTTCCATCGAGGGGAACCCTCCCCCGTCCCTCTACGCCGCCCCAGTCGTGAAAAATCCGCCTCGGAAGGATCATAAGGACCCCGTGACGGCGGAGGTTTGCACTCTCTGAGTGTATATATGCCTCTAGTTATTTATATTATTCAGATGTAAGTAGAACAAGACAACAAATTATGGTCAATCTCCCCTTATTGAACGAAATGTACATAGATTACTAAAATGAGACCTCCGAAATCCAAATATGACCATACTTTTTCTGTGGCACATCTAGATTTTTTTATTGCTGAGTTTTTTTCTTTGGAAAAGGTCACTTTGTGAATATTTTTATTTTTGAATACGATTCTTCGTAAGTATAACAAGTGTAGAAGAAAAGTAAAATTTAAAAAAAATTCATGATGAGTTAAAGATTAAAAATTGCTCATTCAAATTATATTCTTCCGCTCAGGTCCGGTATGAACTCAAAACTGATGAAAAGGAGCTAAATTTTGTCAATTTCAAAATTATGGCTATAACTCTTGAATTTTTCATAAATTCTGTAAAAGAGACCTTATACTCATAGTCAATGCCCTTTCAAATCATGTTATAGCAATGTTTTATTATCTTAATCATTTTAACGATATTTATCAGCAAATGAATAAAAAAGCGTTTTCTTAATGATATATTTTTAATAGTTTTGGTGAAAATTTACATTTATTTATTTTAAGGTGAGGTATATTTTATTTACTTCATATACATTAACGGTGTACAATCAACAATGAATCATCTAATATATTATTCTAAAATCTTTTAAAACACATATAATTAATATCATTTATATTATAATAATTGTTATCAAATTCATTGTGATATTTGTTCATCGATGAAGACATTCACGAGCTGGCGTGAATTGACGAGTATCCTCTTGATGAAATGGAATATATCGCCCTTACTCCAACGAACATCCTCACGATCCTCGGATAGGTTCCTCCTAACACAAGCAAGGGCATCACTGCTGGCTATAAAGTGAATGGGAGACTCTGGTTCCTCTCCACACAGCCTGCAAGAATCATCATCCGCCAATCTGATTTCCTTGAGATGTTTTTTCATAGGAATATGGCCAGACTCTAAACTCACAACATTCTTAATCGATTTTCGTGTGAGTATGTAACTTCCACCTGTGTTTAAGATCAGGCAAGAAGTATTTTGTCTGGCGGCAACAGAGATCATCATGCCATTCTTTTAGCTATAACGATCGGTGTTTTTTTAATCTGTGGGATTTTGAACGCTAGATGGAGATATCATACTATAACCCATCTTAGTTAAGGGACTCGCAAATTCGTTGCCAGCGTTGTCATCATTGGCCCTTAATTCATTTCGTATATATGGTTCTCTTCGATCTCCTCATTAATATAGCATTTTTTCTGTTTGGTAAAAACAACTTCCATAGCTTTCAAGGCTCTGCACATTAACAGACATGCTAGCCCATGAATTCTCCTTCATTTCGTCTGGTTCTTTTTAAGTTCATAATACTGGGTACCCATATGCTTTCCCCGTAAATAATGACTGGCTCCATGCAGGCCTTTCTGATTCATTTCGTATACACAGGCCGCAGCCCCCAATTACGTCCGATCAAATTCCGCACAGATAATAAAAGTCCTATCGCTTTTTTGACAGTGTAATCAATATTGAAGTTTTCGATCAATTATGACTCCAAGATACTTAACCTGTTCAAACCCATTCATTACGTGTATCGTTGATTTTAATCATGGGAAGGTCCACTTTACATGCTCAATATCTTTGTTTTTGATTCACTAAAATTTAACCCCATTTTGGGCGTATTGGTGTTCATTTCATCCACTCGTCGTTGAAAAATATCCGCCATCGATGTCAGGTCAATGCCTGTGATAATCACGGCTATATCATCAGCAACGGTCCTTGTTGGGTTGCATTTATATGTTGAATGCCACAATTCTATACAAATAGGGAAATAATTCCTCCCTAAGGACAGCTCATGTAATAAACTTAAAGTACAGGGAGTACACGTATAATCCGGACTAATTTAAACAAATTTTTAAATGTTGATAAATTATTTATTATCAATATTTTTTAACAATTTTTGTTAAATGAAAGGCACACATATATAGATATTTATTTTTCAATATAGCCCCATCAGCGGCGACGACCATCTCGAGGCGGTGCCTGAAGCGGTCGCAGGCCTTGGTGACGACGTCCTTCTTCATATTGGCGAACTCCTCCACGATGCCGGCCCTGAGGGAGTCGAGAGTGTTGTGAGCGTGCTTGTTGGTCTTGTTCTCGACCATGTCCCAGAAGAAATAGTCGAGGGGATGCAGTCAAGGGAGCTGGGGGGGCACAAGTCTGGGCTCCAGTGGTAGGGGAGGTTCTCCAACAGCCACGCCTGGGTCTCCCTCGACTTGCCGAGTCCTGCTGGAAGACATAGGGCCTCCCGTTCGCTACCAGGTCCATCCAGGGCTTCACGACGTTCTTCATGACGTCGATGTAGATGGCCATGTTGACCTTGAGGCCCTTCTCGAAGAAGTGGGGGGGGGGGGCATGACATCCCCCTCTTATCCTGGTGGCCCCCAGGGACCGAGAACGCTTTTTGCGATGAGCATCATTCTTTTGAAAGAGTTCCAAGCCTTCCACTGGTCATAGACGGTCGACTTGGGGTAGTTGAAGAACTCTATCACCTCTTTGGACTCCTCCGGCACGGAAGGAAGCGAACATCATCGCATACCTTTTCTCCTCTTCCATGGCTAAATGTTGACTGATTTTCAATCTGGTTTTTTTTTTGGCAGATAGATAAGATGTAAGCGCAGTAACGTACATATGTGCGTTGCAATGTCTCAAAAAACAAAGACGACATAACCGATCAAAGTTAGTCCGGATTATACGTATACTCCCTGTATATCTATTAAAAATATATTTTTGGCAATGCCAAGAATTCCCTATGATTCATATTAATCAATGTACAAGAATATGTATAGCCATTTAAACTATTATAACAATGAAGGATATCATTATTTGAACTGCACTTTTCTATTATCTTAATAGAGTTTCCCTTAGATATACATACTCGTATGTCTCAGTCTTTTAACAATGAGCAATTACGGTAGAGTGGGCCTATTTAACCCTCCGTGTAGATGATAAGGGTTCACCTCTCGAGAGAAAGAGGAATGCCTATATAGTCTATATATATATATATATATATATATATATATATATATATATAACCATTTTATCTAAAGTTGAAACAAAGAAAAATAAAGCTGAATTCATAAAATGGAATGCCATAATATATGCAAAGAGGAATCCTAATGATATTCATCGTAAAAGAAATAGGAAGAGTGATTGCAAAGGACCTTTTCATAAGGGGCATTAAAAGCGTAACATTTAAATAAGAGAAAACTCTTATATATATTAATCATATAAGAATCTTACGAATTAAGATTTCTAAGCTAAGTTTTTAAGGGACGACTAAGACAATCCATGGGCTTTACACATGAAGGGTGGTATTTTATGAATATTTATATATTAGGTGACGTTTCGTTGTAGGGACTTTTGACATCAAAGGCTGAATATGGAGATGTCCATCATATAAAATTATTCCATGTATTTATGATTGCAACTTCTCTGCAACGGAATAGATTGAAATAGCAAAGTTTTGTTGACATATTTGGTACGATTGAATTCCGTCTCTGTGTGATGTCTTAGTTAAGAAATATCACGAATCTTATTTGGAAGGCTTTAGTTCCGTAACGGAAAACATATTTTGATACAAACCTATGGTAGTCATAAGATATATTTTTATATATGAAAACAACTTTGAAGGACCTGTTGGATAATTTGTGAAAAATAGTGATGTAAATAAAGTATTTAATTTCCATGATTTAGCATATTCCTCTTGCGTCCATACTTAAAATAAGCTCTAAACAGAATTGTAATTGTTGACAATTGTGGAATACACCTTATATTCTTTCAGGAAGAGAGGAAGTATCCTAAAATCTCCCCAGGCTACGATATCTCTTTTTTGAAATTGCCGATCTTTTATATTATATTGGTAAAAAACAAATGTTTGCCATCTTCCTGAATACTTTTTGTGCTATATGGTGTCTAGATGTATACTTGAATTGCTTTTAAATATAAAAATACAAGTAAAAACTTAAGATGTTTTAAAGAGTAATTCTATAGTACGATGTTTTTAAGTGACATTCAATAAACCCATTTTTCACATTGATATATAATAGAGCTTATTCGTCAAACAAGTATTAAACTTAACGAATACACCCTTGCCGTAATAAGCCAGGTCAACGTTGTAAAAAATCATCGCAATAAAATGTTATATTGAATAGGTAATTCCATTTTAGGGCAGTTTATTTTGAACAACACGGTCAAGCTTTGTCAAAGTCAGATCGTTCGTCGTTCGTTTTTGGCGCCAAAAAAAAGATACAGATTTTTAATTTTCATGGGACACAATCTTCCTTTCTAAAAAAAACGTCGTCAATTTTTTTTCAGAATGACGAACGACAAACGAACGATGAACGACAAAAGATTCAATTTAAAAATAACGATGAACGACAACTTTTGTTGAACGACAAACAAATGACAATTTGTTTTGCGAATGTCAACAAGTCTGATATATATATATAATAATCTTTTTAAAAATATAGATAGTAGGTTGTTGTTTTGATCATATTATTATATAATTTTAAACCCAAATAAAGCTTATAAAGTATTTAGATAGGGAACTACTCATAGATTTCTCCGAGTTCGTGTGAACACGAAAAGAAAGATAGGAATCGGATATCTTTCTTCCCGAATGCATGATATAATTGCAAAAAAAAAGTATTTAAATCGACTCAAATACACTTTTCCTTTGCACAGTATTGCTTCTAACTAAGTTTCCTTGTTTTTTTGCTGATAAGCACTATTTGCCACTTTGAATGCTTCACATAACACTTGCTCAGCTTACGTAGTCTATTGCACTGTATACCGACAGCGTTTTCATCGTTGTTCTCCTATGAGAAGACAAGTGTAATTGATCAATATTATTATTTCTTCATGTTTGTAGATTCAGGCATTTTATACTTACATACTTACTTACTTACTGTTGTTGACATGTTTTGAAGTAACATCGGCCGGCCCACAAAACTATTTCTATCTCCCTCCTGTATGCATTGGGCCTAGTCAGCAACAAAAAAAAAAGAAAAGAACAAGCCAAAGGATCTAAATACGTGGGTTCAATCGTTCGTGAGTTTAGGTCTGATTCTCCTTGATGTCTGAGGTCAACTTGTGTTTCTCCCATTAATATACTACATCCAGGGGATTTATTATAGAGTGAAGTGTTATTTAGCATTCTTATATTTTATTTAAAAATGCGTTAATTGTTATTTATTATAAACTGCTTTAGAAAAAGAGACTACTGCTTTGTGATGAAATAATAATCTGAAAGAGTGATACTTCTTCGGGGCTCGCTTTATATGATAAATGCACACATACTAAGGGATAAACATCACAAAGACGTATTCTTCCTCAAGGTCAGTAGACATTAATAATTATAATGTTGTTTGATGCGTGATAAATAAAAAATAAAGAGTGACTTTTGTTGTTGGGCGTCTATTATGAGTATATCAAGTATATTATAGGGAAAAGAACTAACGAATAACATGATTTTCAACTCTCAATTTTAAGGGGGCGGGTGGTTCGAATACTCCAGAGAAGGGATGGTCATTTTTGGTCTACATCATTGATAAGAATATCCTAGGTTCGTTGGACTTTTTAACACTTAATGCTTATTTATATCCTATCGGATGTAATTCTATCGAACCGTATAGGCGAAAAAAAAAGATTTTTGTTCATTTAGCCAAACTGTTTTCTTTCTCTTTTTCCAAGTCCGATAGTTGGAGTGATAACATTCATTTTATCGACACATATAGCAAACAAATAAACCTTATTTTTTTCCTTCCTTATGAGGAGCTAATATGTTCAATTTATATTGATAGATGGAAAAAGAAGGAAATTTAATTTTAAAAACTATTAATGCTTATTTATGTTTTTATAAACACAATTAAACACAATTTTTCCCTTTTATAAATTTTCCTTTTATATATTACATACTAGTGGATGTACCCGGCGTTGCTCGGGCCATTTTTATATGTTGTGGAAGTCCGATAACTTTTATAAATTATTATAATCAGTATACTTTTATATAGCTTTTATCATGAGATAGCAAACCGACCTTTCGAATGAAACCGTCACAGTAAAGAGGCTTGGCAGTGTAATATAAGTGCTTTAGAGTAGGAGAGTCTGGACGTATGACTGATGAGTCATAACATAAAGCTGACAAACAAATTTCTAATCATATACTAATAGGTGTTTGGATTTAATAGCAAATTTAATGTTATTTTTTTTAATCAAAGGGGATATATTTCCTGTCAATAGATGACAATTGAGTTGAATTTGCTATAAATTGCATATTTTTTTGACTTTGCCACTATTTTTAGCAGAAATATGATTTATAAGTTGAATAACAATATTATTGCATTTCTAATTCTATTCGTAATGTGGGCAGCCCTTCATTAATCACGAAACCTTTGCCCAGAATAAAAGCAACAAATGATGGACGACCATTTGATACTTTTATCGTTAGTAAAGTATTACGAAAAACTTATTTTGTTGATTGATCCTAGAGATTAAAAAACAAAAAGGTTTCGTTATTGATGAAGGGCTGTCCACATTACGAATATAATTAGAAATGCAATAATATTGTTATTCAACATTTAAATCCTATTTCTGCTAAAAATAGTGGCAAAGTGAAAAAAAAACTGCAATTTATAGCAATTTAACTCAATTGTCATCTTTTTACATTAAAATATATCCCCTAAGATTTATAAAAATAATATAATACATTTATTGTAAAACAGAAGGGTAGACCACGTTCTTTGTTTTCTGGTCCAAAGCGTGGATGTGAAGACTGGTTGACTCTCCCACACGCGAACATCCCACGTAGAGTTGCCCATGTGAGAAGCATGGTGTGTGAAGATCGAGCCCCACAACTCGAAGCGATTGTCCTTGTGCCTTGTTTATGGTCATGGCGAAACAGGGACGGACAGGGAACTGGGGGACGTTTAAATGGAAAAGGGCAATCTGATGGAATCAGTGGGATCCTGGGGATGAACACATTTTGCCCTTTTCCCTGTCCAGTGATGATGGTGGCTTCGATGATATAAGCCATCATCTGCTTCACGATGAGGCGCGTTCCATTGCACGATCTTGGTGTGTCTAGGTTCCTGAGTAACATGATAGGACAGCCATGTTTGAGGGTTAATACATGTGGAGGGAGGCCTGAAGGGTCAAGCGAGTTGAGAAATTGGTGGGATAATGTGTCACCTGGTCTGTCTCGGTGACACTATCCACCGAGCGGTAGGATCTCTCTTCGCCTGGAATCTGCTTTAGCAGGTTACTGTTGATGTTGCCCACCGTCTCGTTAGTTGGTGCCAGGATCGCACGCTCACAGAGCCACTCGTGGTTTGCATGGTTTTTATTAAGATTGGGATACACAGTGTGACATAATTGTTGAGGAGTAGAAACGAAGTTGCCAATGCCTGCCATGCTGATGTGTCCATCTTGATCTTGGGGCAGCTGTCCATTTCCTATCGGGAGAAAAGTTGAAGGGAATGTATCCGCTGTGGTTGCTCCCAGCAGGCGGGAACGCATGTTGGTTGTCAGTTGCATACATTCCACAAAGCGCCACAGATGGGACGATTTCAGACATGCGTAGATTTCATCAGCCGGAGTTCCCCTCGGTATAATGGGGAGAGTTTGCCTGAAGTCACCAGCTAGTAGCAGCACTACACCTCCAAAAAGAGAATCGTTAGACCTAATGTCCTTCAGTGATTTGTACAGCGCGTAGAGGGCATTCTTGTGGGCCATGGTGGCTTCGTCTCACACAATCAGACGGGTCTCTTTGAGGACATTCGCTTGACCGACTTTCCGCCGATTCCCCGATCGGGTTTGTCGATTCCTGGCGGCATTTGCTGAGTTGCGTCTTGACCAACTTTCCTTCCGCCGATCGGGTTTGTTGATTCCTGGAGGCATCTGCTGCTAATCTACCTTGACGCTGTTCACGCGTTTCTACCGCATGTGTTTGTAGATGTCGTTCTCGATTCGCCAACAATCTGGTCTCTCTATCTTCATGAGTTTCACCCGATCGATTTGTTGATGCTCTTGCAGCTAAATCTGTTTTCCGTGAAAGGCGTGGTCGCTTTTTGGGCGGCATTTTGGTGTAACTTCGAGGAAAAAGAGAAACATTATATACATTTGTCTTCCAAAGATCCTGTCTCTCCCCCCCCCCACACACAGAAGTAACAGTATCTGCTGACAAAGTATTGACAATGAGCAGCCCACGCTCCATTACAGAGACTGACCGACTTACAGTTAGATAGAGAGAGACATGGACTGATTGATAGAGGGAGAGACGTTCAGAGAATGTGTACATCGCGAGCCAGTTTGGAAAGCATTAATTTAATGTGAAAAGAAATGAGTGTGTATATCATAATCACACCCAACACCCCGCCGTTTCATAATGTATAAACTTAGGTTCCGAATTTTTTTTCGTGTGACGTCACGTCTGCCACAAAACATAAACAAATCATTTTTACTATATATAATAAGTATTAAATCCCTACTCAAATTATCATTAGTGCATCTTATTCTTACAAAAAATGGCTTCAATTAATTAAAAAAAGCAAAAAATTTTTTAAGAGGCTATGAGGAAATGTGAACAAAAAAAATTCAAATAATTTATAGTAAATGGAAGGGTTGATAGGAACGACAACCTTTAAAAAGAGTTTTAAAATCAATGTCAAATGTACCGTCGGTTCCATTGGAAGCTATTAATAAATTTGCTAAAATTTGTGTATTTCTCCAAATAAAATATGAAAAAATCGCATTCAAGAGCAAAAAGCTAGTCATAGAAAAAGTTTAAGAGAGAGGCGAAAAATAAAACAGTGGATTAATTAAATGCTCCGATAAATTATATACTTTTTTCTAATTCTAAATATGTCTTTGTAATAATATTTATGTAGTTTATGATTATAAGTAGTATTTTGTTTTGTTATATTTATGAATTATATACTTTTTTCTAAATATGTCTTTGTAATATATGATTATAAACAGTATTTTGTTTTATAATAGTTTATAAATTATATACTTTTTTCTAAATAAGTCTTTGTAATAATATTTGTGTAATATATGATTATAAACAGTATTTTTTATCATTTATTTCGTTGGTTTTTATGTGTTTTATCATATAATGATTAAAGAGTTTGCTTTTTCATGAAATATTTTGGATAGTTTCAGTAAATTTAAATAATCAAAAATTTATGAGAACGCACAAAATTTATTTTTTCCCATTTTCTAATAGAATTGTGATAATTAATTCTTCTATGATCTAATTAAAGGCTAAATTCGATTATATTTAACATATTTTACTCATAAAATAGACCCTATTTTGGCATATGTGACGTCATGCTCATGAGGTAGGTTGCGTGGCGGTGTATTTTTTTACTTTCATTGGTTAAAATGGCTCTACCTTACTTTTAACTACCTTGATCACACCATAGTGGTAATCACTTACATTGGTAATTCTGTGTTATTCCGATAGGTCCATAAACATTGGCAGAAGACGTATGAAGCTAACTTTATTATAGGAGGGAGAAGAATACGACTAAATGTAGGAGCATTGAGCAAATGAACTATTAAAAATGACAGACAAAATTAATAATATTTTTTCTTTCTTTCTCAACTCCACAGTGCATCCTCCTAAATCCTGTTATTTACAAACCGGGTAATATTTTTGTTAAACTGTAGCATTTATTTTCGACACTTCATTAAATTTGATCTGGAAGAGGGTAAGGAAACATGTTTGTTTAAGTGCACAATGCATCCTCCTCAATCCTCTTATTTACAAACCAGTTAATTCCATGGTTAAACTGTAGCATTTATTTTCGACGCTTCATAAAATTTGATCTGGTTTGCTGACAATAGGAAGAGAGAGAAGAAACCTGTTTGTTTAACTTGATCGCTCTCTGTGAAACTCTGCCTTGCTCGGGTTAATGTCTACCTGGATTCATTTATTCTTTCTCCCTTTTTATTTTCGACAATTCATCAATTTTGAAGATACATACCAACATGCAGCGAGAAAGTTCTTAGAAAAAAAAGTTCTTCAAAACATATTTTCTGAAAAAAATCGCTTTATTAGTCAAAAATGAAAAAGGCCATTTCTAGCCCAGTGTGGCCTTAAAGGCCTATTATTTTTTTACCTTGACCACCACTGTACTGTCAGCATACCATGTGCCAAGTTTGGTGGCTCTCAGACAAAAACTGTGGCCGTGTATACGATGCATAGGGACATACACACTCAATTTTATATATATACA
>CP045903.1:17832003-17865412 GCA_013387185.1 Caligus rogercresseyi | reverse complement strand
CCAAGGCGAAGGCAGACGACAGCGCGGAGTTTAGAAGCAAGACTCTCCCAAAAGGCTAGTCCACAAATGGGAAACGTCGACTCTTAAGAAGATAGAAACGGCTTACGGCCCAAGACAACTGAGGCGTGGTACAAAACCAACACGATCCCTCGCGGAGGAAATTCTTTCATTCATAGAAGAAGTCGACGAACTCATTGTGATTAGAATGCGAAATAGTGTCAAGACCCGCCATAATAAGAAAAGTGAACCAAGAAAATAGAGAGAAGGCCAACCAGACGCTCACACTGATGCCTTCAGAAGAAGAGTATAATCCAATTTCAATGCTAGCAACTACGTCGAAAAATTTTCGCGGCGACCACCAGATGCGTTGAAGAATTTTCCTCTTCCCATCCTCCCAAAGAAGAATTCCACTAAAAAGGAAACCAAGATTCGTCCAAACCAAGATTTCATCAAAATTCAAAAATAATGGGCGAGCAAATCGGGCAATCATTGTCATCAGCCATTACTAAAAATCATGTTAATAAAAATATAAATTCGAAAAAAAGAGAATATACATTTTAATAAAAAGTTTCATAATAACATTTCATAATTTATCATATATATAAGGGTAATTGTGATACAATAACAGCAGAAAATATTCTAGAAATGGGATGTTAGATTCTTTTCTCCAATCAAGTCCATGTTGTGGATACTATAAATTAGAAAGGTAGATAGGTACAGTTTGTGTTACTTAGTTAATCAAATGAATGGAAAAAATTCAAAAAGTAAGAGTTCTATTAGACTCAGGTTCCAATACTACACTCATTCAAAGGAGATTGCAGAAAGAATAAATCTTGAGAGTAATCCCATTATTTTAAATATGAATGTAGCTGGGAGTCATAATGTAACTTTAAAGGAATTAGAAGTAGTATTCCACCTGATGAGTCTAGATCATAAGTTTGTATCTACGGGATAACGGCAACTACAATTAAAGAAATAGGTAATCCATTGCAACCTATTCACATAAACCCAAAGCATTACAACCACTTACGAGGAATACAATTTACAGAAGAATATCCTATAAAAGTGATAAGACCATTTCATATCCTGATAGGTGAGCATTTTATTCACAACTCATGGAAGTAGAACAAAGAATTTCACTAATTTAGCAATCCCCTCAGCAAAGAAAACAAAAGTTGGGTTGGATTATGAGAGTGCAACAGGAATAAGTCAATGTCAAAAATAAGCATTAACTATTCAGAAGAATCAATTCACTTAAATTATGAGATAGATTCAATTTATAAAAAAAGTTATGAAAATTTTGATTTCAATAAATTCTGGTCGGGGGAAAATGTAGGAATAAATCCACATGAACCTGATGATAAATCACGTCTGTAATGGAGTTCCAAGCAGAAGAACACATGAAAGATACAGCTACATATGATGAAATTCAAAAGTGTTGGTATGTCGAGCTACCATGGAAAAATAAAGATCCTGAAGGGAGGAAACTGACCAATAACTTTAACAGAGCTTACGCCATGTGGAAAAAGGTTCTTACAACCGTTAAAAAGAACACATTTCCTTGGTAAATGATGCATACAGAGATTTTATGAAAAATGGTTACGCAGAAAAAGTTCCAACAGAAAATCAAGATATCTCAACACACCCTACCTACATACTTACAAGTCGGCCAGTACTAAAACTTGACAGATCTACAACAAAATGTAGAATTGTAATAAATGCGTCTATGCCTGATTCGGCAAATAAGAAGAAAACATTAAATAAGCTCTTACTTGCGGGGCGTAACATGCTACCGCAGATTACGGAGTTAATACTTCATTCTAAGTTACATAAATATATTGCAACAATAGATATATCAAAAATGTTTTTATCAATACGACTAAAAAAAGAATCAGACATGGATATGTTAAGATTTATATGGAGTGAATCAGATAATTCCACACCCCAAATGTTTCGATTTACGAGAATTCCATTCGGATGTGTTTGTAGTCCATACATTGCAAGTTATTGTCTACAAGAAACAAGAAAAATATCCTAGAGCAGTCGACATAATAACAACGAAAACCTATATGGATGACATTCTCATCGGAGCAGATTCGGAACAAGAAATAATTAAATAATAAATGAAATCCTTGAAATCCTGGACAGTGGAGGATTCAAGGGTCATAAAATTACAGCCAATAGCACAAATATATTGAATGAGATTGATCAAGAAAAAGTAGACTCATCAGAGGTCGTATCAATATTAGGTCTGAAGCTCGATCAAAAAACAAATGAGTACAAATTTGATCTAGACAATAAATTTAAACAATTTGATGCAAATAAGATCACTCGCCGAAACATAATATCACTTGCAAGTCAATATTTGATACTCAAGGTTATGTCTCGCCATTCATTATGAAATTTAAACAAACACTACCTATGCTATGGCACAATAAGACTTCTTGGGATGAGAACCTCTTAACAAAGAAAATAAGAAATGATGAAGGTAAGCTCATTCCAGATCCAGTTGCTCAAGAGGCTGTACAACTCTTCAAAAATTGGATCGAACAAATACCTACACTCAAGGAACTATCATTCCCACGATGGATGGGGGGTCCGATTGAGTATATTGCCATATTTGGAGATGCAAGCAAAAAAGGAATGGGAGTTGCAGCTTATGTTATAGCAAAGGATGCTAATAACACCCTAATATCCCAACTAGCATTCTCCAAGACTTCAATAATGCCCAAAAATTTGCGCAAAGGTGCTGAAATTAAAGATACTCTAACTATTGCAAGAGCTGAGTTAATAGCACTACTAATGGCCGTAAGAGTTGGACTATACATTCTACATACATATAAAGGAATGATCATAAGTAAAAAAAATATTATTTTACCGATTCTTTATTAAACCTACAACGAATACAGAGAGGAAAAGGTCATTGCAAAATGTGGGAAGAACGACGCGTTGTAAAAATCCTTGACAATGTTCAAGAATCGTCAGTTCGATTTTGTCCGGGAATCTTAAACCCAGCAGATTTACCAAGTAGAGGTTTATCTCTAGATGAATTAAAGGAAAAAGAAACATTTTGGCTAAAAGGGCCAGATTTCTTACTTCAATCTAGCGATAAATGGCCTAAACAACCTCTTTTAGATTCCTCTAACAAAGCCCAAACAATAAATTCAGAGAATGAATTAGATATCGCTACTTATTTTAATCAACTGACTGCCGAAAAGATTGAAGAAATAAAAAATACAGATGTATTCTATTGGCAGAATTTCAGAGAACAGTTCGACTAATTCTCTAGAAGTTATTGATAGCCTTATATTAAACTTAAATAGTTGGAGTAAGATTGTCAGAACACTTATTCGTATCAAAAGGTTAGTTTTAAAAATAAAAGAACCTCGATGGATACGTGTTCAAAAACAAGAGTCAATATTTGGTAGGCAATTGAGAAGTGAAGAAATTAATTGGGCTGAAACTATATTATTTAAAAAGAGCTCAAGAGAAAAATCTTCATAAAGAAATAAACATTTTGAAAAATGGTATGCTAGATAATGTTAATAAATTACCAAAAACATCACCTCTCAAACATCTTCCAGTATATTGGGACAGTAAGCTAGAAGTAATAAGACTTCAAAGCCGCCTACATTTAGCATCCTCATTGTCATTTGAATTCACGAACCCAATTATATTCCAAAGGGTATAATTGCGGAAAAGAAAATATTGAACCTTCATCAATCAAGACTCCATATAAGTCAGAAACAAACATTTAATTTACTCAGACAAAAATACTGGGTAATAGGAAATTTTGCATATGTCAAATCAGTTGTCAAGACATGCAAAATTCCACGATGTCGATACCTCAAATATGAATCACCAAAAATGTCCCCATTACGACTATACGGATGGATAATCCCATTCCGTGGTCTAATGTGGGTGTGGACTATATGGGACCATTGAATTGCATACATGATTGCATAAATGAAGTGTCGAATATCGTTGATTCTGACAAAAATTATTCAAAGCTTTCGTGTCACGAAAAATCAACAAAGATAAAATATTTGACGAATAAATGCATACACCCTAAATCACGAAATATTTGGCTTGTTTTATTTACATGTTTCCATACAAGAGCAATTCATATTGAATAGGTGGACCAATAGGAGGAGTCCATTCAAAGGATTCGACAATGACATCATTGATGTAAGCCCATGAGGAAGAGATCATTCGTATTTTTAAGGATGAATTACTTCTCTCTCAATTGGTGTTGACTCCTCAACAGCCGACAGGGACGTCATACTTTGGAGTATTTACCAACTGCCTCTTTTATTATTCTCTCTTTTTTTCTTACAACCAATCAAATTTAAAAGCCCGCCACTTTTTCTCTATCCCAAATCACTCTTCATTCTTTCCCTTTGAGATCTTAAGTTAAGCCGGTTAGTTGTTTTTTTAAATTACCATTTTTGACCTTGGAAAACAGTTTATATGCAAAATATACAGTAAAAAAAACGGGTCTTAATATGGAAAAAAGTAATTAAATAAGTGGACGTTTTGTATAAGAAGGATTTTAATCAAGTTTATGGCATATTTTTCCTTATTTTATGACACAAAAATAAGCAACTTTCTGACACATAGGCTTTAATCTTTCTCCTTGTACATATGGCTTCCCTTTCCTAAAGTATACTTCTATTTACTTACAAACAAAAATAACTTGTTGCATGACGAAGAAAAACTTCTCTGAAACTCATGGGAGCAATTATGTAATTGCCTTGTTCGGGTAATATCCTTTTTTATTCTTAATATGTAAGGTTCTTTATCACTCTAAGACTGATTAAGTTTTGAAAAATATGTCTGAAACAGTTATAAAACTATTTTTACATTTTAATTTATTGAGAAAAAAAAACCAATTGTTTAAATGCGTAAGAAATATAAGCATATTTGAATGCTTATTTTTCTTCAATAATTAAAATATCATAAGCATCTTAAAACTATTTTAAGTAAAAATCAAAAAGGCAAAGAACGATAAATAATCAGAGCTGGGATTCGGTACCGCCGATTCGGTATTTGGTAGGTTTTATTATATATCGACCGAATACCGAATATCGAAGTGCGGTAGAAGAAAGAGAAATTTATTTATGTATCTGCTCTGTGACTTCTTGAACTACATTTAGTATCCGACAATTTATAACAACAAACAACTTCCTTAAAACCGTGTCTGCAGCGGAAACTCAAGGGAACCCCCCAAAAGAGAGATATGTGGCTGCATTATAGAGAAGATTTTATAAATATTTTTTTTTCTGTAGGGATCATTTGCTATACACCGCTATACTACCGATAATCAGATTTGACCCTATTAATGATGCATAGCTTTTTCAACTTATTTAACTCTTAGAATGTAGTAAGATGAATGTATTATATATTTAAAATCACAGAGTTATTAAACAATTAACACTAATAAACAACAATAAATCAACATTTTTTTTATTCATGCTCTTCTTCTTCTATTTTTAATAATCTTCTTCATTTGTTGTTGTAATAATTGGAAATAAGCAAAATATACTTATGTTATCATTATTATTATTGGTATTTATAATACTTTGTTGGGATGGGAGAGACAGTCTGAGACACATTGAGATACAGTTTGTTTGTATGTTTATTGATGATGAGACAAAAGAAACAATATTTCCGATCCTTGAATCCATATGCGGTGGACGACTTCTTATCTTTATTTTCCCCACATTCCTCGCATAGCAAGCCATCCACCCGTTGTACGCTTGCTTGACCAATCTGAAAAAGAAAGCAAAGTTTTATTTATTAATGTCTTTAAAAGTTATTAAAAAGGGAGCGCGATAGCCGTGAGCGTTAAGTTAACTCTCAATTTTGAGGGTGATGGTTCGAATCCTTCCGAGAGGGGATGGTCGGTCTACCTCATTGATAAAATCCGAGGTTCGAGTGACTCATTTACACGCTAGACTGCTTATCTATATCCTGTCGGATACTGCAATTCTATCAAACCATATAGGCAAAAACAAGTCTTATTATTTAATCTGATTGATTAGAGAACTTAATTCAAAATGGAAATTGTTTTTTGTACAATAGATTGCAGCCCTATGTTTAGAAAATTGGGATTATTTCAAGCCCCTGTGCTCCTAAGGGGAATTGACGATTACGTTACAGCCATATCTACAGCGTGTGTTCTGTTAAAATAATATCTTTATACAACGATTAGTGTAGAAAATTTCCTTACGTACTCTGAAATTTGATTGGTTAAAAAAATCAAAAAAGGGGGATTGGTACATTTGCAGATACTAGACGATTCCTACTCAGTTTCATAATAAACGTCAACATAAAATAATAGAGTTTGTTAATATCCGAAAGAAAACAGCCAACCAGATACTTTTAGCTGCATTTGCGGACACGCTTCTTTTCACAAGGTTTTTCGCCACCCTAACAACGATTCCTTGACCCCATGTTGTTGCAGAAGTTAAGCATTTTTTCAAATTCTTATTTCATTTTTTGTAAGATTATAAAAAATATAATATAATAATTTCAGCTTTATGTCTTATGTATTTTTATTGATAATGTATTTTTTGAGGTTGCTTGTATTGCGTCTATTAATTGACTTTGTACTACCCCAATGTATTTTTTTTAAAGACTAGAATGTTAATATATGTTTGGTTTCAACGCAATTACTTCGGAGTATTGTAATATTGAAATAAAAACTCCGACAACTTTTAGAAAGTTATAAACATAATAGTAAAAAATATATATAACTTTTTTTGTCATGTGACTTTCCTTTGATTATTATTATCTGTTTTATAATATATTTAATGTAGAAATTATATCACTTCTTCGACTTCCAATCGATCCTCCAGACTTCAAAATATTTTCCTATGTTTACTTTTAATTTTTTAAAGATAAATATCGAATATTGGAATTCAGATTGTTGAAAATTATTTATATATTTAATATTAAAAAACATATTTTTCATACTTTCTCTTTATGTAGTCCTTTAAAACATCGGCACCTAATTTAGTATTAACCGCTAGAGGGCTATCTGAGTACATACATTAAAAACATTAAATAAATTATAACTCGAAAAGAACTAAAAAAAGCTGACTCAAAGATACTAGCTATGATGATTAATTATAATGTTATATTGCCTTCACATATCCATAAGTAGGTCTGGGCAAATCTGAAGTACAAAAGAGCCTTTAAGTCAGAAATCTGGAACGCGAAACAGCGCAATATACAAAAAAATGATGAAATATGATAATAAATATGAAATATCCCATTGCAAAAATTGAGAGACATTCTTATAGTAGATAAACATGAGATATAAAAAACGGAGACAAGCTTATGTTTCCCGCGTATTTATTGAAAATAAAAGATGAATCAAACCATAAGCGGTTTCCAACATTCTTAGTCGACGTTCTCGTTGAAATACGTACACAGTGTAAGCCTGTTTTTAGCTCAACTTTTTTCAGTAATTCGTATAAAATACAATCAAACATTTGTTAGAAGTCACCTGTCTATTGCGGTCACTTGTTCACAGCAGCCCCCCAAGTTTTACCCGCTGAAGAAAAACTAGCATAAACACCTTCTAGAGGTCAACTGTATCTAAGGGTAACCTTTTTAACGGTTCATTTTAGTGACCGCTAGTGACAGTTTTGACTGAGGCTTTCAAATTGCTTTTTTCTAGCCAAGGAATACTAAAACTATATATAAAGGTGACTCTTTACTTAAGTTGGTACAGGTCAAACCCTTTGTCGGATTGATATTTCAAGTGGCATTTTTGGAATCTACGTAAAAAATGGGACTCTAATTAGGAATTTTAGCCTGTGGGTAAACTAAGACCTCAATTTTGTTGCATAGTGTAATAAATAAGTAGACTTTATATGTTCTGCTTACGTATTGATTTCCCGGCGCGCGAAAAAAGTCACCCTTCCATGTCGTTTCACTATTCCTTGCTCTTGCATACTCATGTGCTAAGCAGAAACGCCCCCAAGCTTTATATACAATACATAGAATGCGCACCGGTCGACAGTCCCCTTTTTCTCTACATTTACTAATCAACGAGGCTAAAAATGAGCGAAATATGCGGAAAAAATACAAAAAATATTGCAAAATATGCAAAAACAACTAGAAATGTACACATGTGGAAATTATTCAAATGCACCTGATTAGGGTTCCGTATTTTTATTCACATATTTTTTGACCAGCCCTCTTCATCAAATTCCAATTACATCTTACCAAATAGGCAAAAAAAGTAAAAATAATTACAATAATTTTTTTAAAAATTACTATACCCTTGAAACATTTTTTCTTCAATTTATACATGTTTTAATTAAATAATGTAGGTAATGCAATAAACACAACTTTAAAATAATAGGAATACTAATTAGATGAAAATAATACTACGAGCTTTCTCGAACATATGATACCTTTCTTATTAAATTTTCCACTTTCTATAATCACATCATATAAATATGTTACAAATGATAATTACTGTAGTCTCAGTCCTTTTAAATATAACTATGAAACAATTGAAGCGAAATTGAGGTGCTGTAAATGATCTTGTAAAACTGTGTTCTCATTTTTTAAGGTTGAAACACTATATATCTTGATAAAAATAATATATACAGTCATCCAAAAAGGTCTTTTTACACATCATGTCTTGAAAAAGACATTTCCATTTAAATAAGATGTCTTGCAACATATTAGTATGTTTTAATTAAATTCTTTTGAAATAAATAAAGTGGCCTGTCAAGGTATTTTTTTATGTAGATATATCCCATCCTTAAATGTGGTGGCATCGAGAAGAATATTTTTTTTACGTGTGCTTTCTTATCAAGTAACTTGAATGGAAGCAAAAGCCTTGAAGAGAAATGCATAGAATTCAATTTTTACTTGTGACAGAGACATTTTACTTGATTTAAAATAAAAAAACTCATTTTTACCATGTGTTTGCTTCAGGGTATGTAAAAAACCCAAAATTTTGAAAAACCCGAAAAAACCCGGGTTTTTTCGGTTTTTTCATAATTTTGGGTTTTTTACATACCCTGGTTTGCTTACATATATAGCGGTTTGGTTGCATTTTATATAGTATCTTATGTTAAGGTGGGAAAAAGATTTGAAAAAAGAAGAAAAACCCCCTCTGTTGGTTCCTTGCAACTCATAGTCAATATTATAATGAGCGTTGATAAAGATACAATTAATTGTAGTATTCCCTCTTTAAAATATATGTTTTCTTGGCAAATGGTTGAACCAATTTACTTTTAACGTATGTAATATAAGGTTAAATTCGTAATAAATTTATAAAATCTGAGGAAAATAAAATATCAAGACTTCTTGCATTGCAAAACATATCTTTTCGAATAAACCGACTATCTTTTACTATTTATTAATATCGTATATATACATACCAATTAATATAGGTAGATATAAAGAAAAACTAGAGGCATATATACACTCAGAGAGTGCAAACCTCCGCCTTCACGGGGTCCTTATGAGCCTTCCGAGACGGATTTTTCACGACTGGGGCGGCGTAGAGGGACGGGGGAGGGTTCCCCTCGACGGAAATTCCGAGAGGAAGACGCTCCCAGCACCCGATTTTACAGCACAGCGACATCTATTGGCAGAGTAGGCTAACTTGAAATATTTATTAGTATTTAGCTCGTTTTGCATCTTAATTCTGCACTCAGAGATGCCAAAATTTAATCACTTGTTACTTTTGACATTTCCAACAACTCCACAAAGTTTCATCCGAATCCGTTCCGTACTTTTTGAGTTATCCTGCTGACAAACAAACAACAAACAAACACACCAACAAACCAACACCAGTGAAAACAATACCTCCTTCAACTGCCCTGAATAGTTTTACTCTGTTTCTGTATATAATTTTAGTGTATTTTATTTTACACTGTAACAAATTTTGCAGTCAACCGAATAAAATGTTTTAACCGAAAAAAAAAATACCTCCTTCGGCGGAGGTAAAAGTTGATCCACCAATTTTTCAGAGCAAGGTTAATAAAAAACGGCAAGAGAATTCTTAAATAAGTAGCGTGGCCTCCTCAAAAAATACTTGGATTCTCTTTATTTAAAAAATTAATTTTTAGCGGAGAACAGAGCTCTCAAGTCTCACGCATTTCCACCCGTTCACAAGCCGCACGTTGCATTTCTCACGCACGATTAAATTATAACAGTTCTTTCTTTAAGAAAATATTATTTATTTTAATTTGTTTGTATTTCAATTTGAAAATTCCATAGTAAAAAAACCTTGTACCTTTTATCCAGAATCACTCTCAGTAATCTCACTTCTGTTTTTTAAAAAAACGCCCTCACTTATTTCTGGGAGTGACATAAGAAATATTGAACCTTCTTTTATAAAAAAAACGTCTACACTTTCATTTTCAAAGTATATTTTAAAGTTTTCTTTTAAAAACAATATAGATTGAACAGACAAACGCCAACAAAAAAAATTACGGACGTCTGTTCATCTGAATTGTTTTTAAAAGCAATCTAAAAGACTCAAAGAAAACGCCAAACATATACAGTAAAATGCTCACAAAGTTTAACCTGAAGTCAATAATTTTTTTTGTTTGAATGAATTTATGCCTAATTTATCAGACATCCATTCTCGCGTGCACCAAATCCCCACTGCCATTAGTAAATATCACTCTGTACTCACTTCAAAACTTGAGAGCCCTGGGACATTAACAAGGTGACTTTATAAAAGTATTATTACTATAATGAAGCCTCACCGCATTTCAAGTCTGTCGACTTGTCTGTAGCTTTTGGGTCATTAATGTAACACCTGTAAATAGTCACATTGGGTCATTAGCAGTGACTTACAGTGAGCCACTGACATCATAGGTGAGATTTATCGGACCAAGATTGAGTACCCATAATATAGGATTCGTGTTAATAAATTTGACGGATTTCGCTTCGCCGGCCTTCACTGGTCACTAATGAAAACTACTTTGTAATTACAATATGCGGAACTTGTGCAAATGATGCTATATTTTTTACTTTTTGTTGAAGGCTTATGTCTGAATAAAAAAAACGAGTATGTGTCTATATCCTCCTTTTATTATTACCTCAGCCGAAGGAGGTATTGTTTTCATTGGCGTTGGTTTGTTGGTTTGTTTGTGAGCAGGATAACTCAAAAAGTACGGAACGGATTCGGATGAAACTTTGTGGAGTTGTTGGAAATGCCAAAAGGAACAAGTGATTAAATTTTGGCATCTCTGAGTGCTTCTTTAAGATGCAAAATGAGCTAAATACTAATAAATATTTCAAGTTAGCCTACTCTGCCAATAGATGTCGCTGTGCTGTAAAATCGGGTGCCGGGAGCGTCTTCCTCTCGGAATTCCTGTCGAGGGGAACCCTCCCCCGTCCCTCTACGCAACCCGAGTCGTGAAAAATCCGCCTCGGAAGGCTCATAAGGACCCCGTGACGGCGGAGGTTTGCACTCTCTGAGTGTATATATGCCTCTAGTTTTAATATTGCTTTTCAGGAGTTTGTGTACTGAATACTTACAGTAGTTCCCTAAAAAACCCAAGCATTACTTATTGTGTGCAAGTATCCATAACTTTTTTTTTTGCGAAGATATAATATTTCCACGATTCATTTTGTACTAAAAAATACAATTAGGCCTTCGGAGAGCATGACATGAAACATAATACTTTAAATCGAAAGACAAAGTCTTTATTACTACGAAAGCACAACATATTTTATACAAATGTAGGAGCATGAAAACACTTTTATCGCATGGTTTTAAGCCTATAATTGATTATATTTTGACATGTTTATACCTTTGTTTAAGGTTTTTTATACAATTGTTAGGAATAAAGGTGGAGTACGATAGATAAAGAGTAACATAAAAATTAGTGATGGGTCACGAGTAAAACTCGTTTTTTAATACTCGAGTTTTATTTAGTAAGTAAAAAAAGTCTTCAAATACTCGACTCGTGCATGAAATCGACGAGCTTTTACTTGTTACTCGGAGGAAAACTCGTTACTTGGAGAAAAACTCGTTACTCGGAGACAAACTAGTTACCACGTGTAAATTTCTTATTCAACGAAAAACTCGTCCCTTCAATAATATGTCTGGACACATCAAGAGCTTCAAAAGGCATTGATTCTTAATAATAATTAGTAATGAGACGTCTTATTATGGTACTTTATGTAATGAATATGTTATAATTTATTGTTTTAAATAGATTTTACTGTTTCTTTATTAATCATCCTAGCTTCATAAAAATAAATATAAAAATACATCATCCAAAAGTCAGGAAACGACCAGGATACGTTTTTTCGCCGGTATCCGGACCGGGACTTTAATATATTCGTTCCTTTATAATTCTGAAAAAGACGACATTTAAAAAAAAATTCCTACTATTTTTAAAAATTAAAAAAAGAAGGTGAGGACGTTATATAGAATTTTTTTTTTTTTTTTTAATATTAAGAATTCTTTTCTAAAAAATGTCCTCACTTTCAGAATGACGAGGGAACGAATATATGTATTAAAGTCCCAGCCGCTGGTTTTTAGAACTGGGACGGAACGTTAAAAAAACAGCCGTGCCGGGTACCCGGTCGTTTCCTGATATAATTATATATATATATATACATATATAATATTTGAGCTGTGAATAAAAAAAATTATCACTTTTTTATATACATATATATAGTATAATGTTTTTGGAATGTCTTTTTCTTTTCAAGCAACTGCAAATGGAACAATCCAGTGAATAAGAATCTTCAGTCTCATAAAATTACTTGGAAACGCTACTAATTATCTCAGAAAGCCTCCATCTAGTGTTTGAGGGGATTTTTTTCGATCCACTAGTCTTATTCAAGATTTTTTTTCAATATACAATGACAATGGAACAAGTATTTCAACGAACCAGAAGTTTGTTTCGAATAACTGCATATTGATTTAGACTTTGATATCAAGTAATTTATAAAAAATATCACTTCTAGCTCAAAAACTATAAATCCTAAAAATATCACTTATATTAAAACTGAGGGTGAGGGATAATTTTAGAATTTTACAAAATAAAGGACTTAAACTCCATTTTTTAATGAGCAAGCAATCCCGAACTGCATAGAACTTCTATATCGTATGTATGACTATTTAATATCAATCAGGATGTTAAAGGATGATCTAAATAATACAAGTATCCTAGGAGTATCAATTTTTTTTTCCTTTCCATATATATTAATAAAAATGTGCTCTTACAAGTAACTGATGGATATGGATGAGACAACTCATCAAGAAGTGAATGAAGAACGTTATATGCATGAGCATGGTGTATGCTCATGAATGTAGTTTGTTTCCTTATAAAATTCATTTGTATGTGCATGAGCATGTTTTGTGCTCATGAGTGTATATATTTTTCTTGTAGGATTTATTTGTAAAATAGATCAGTTCTGATTTTCTCCTCATTGTGATAATATATATTAATCTTTTATAAATCCCTTGTGTTACATTTACTTTGTGAATATCTTTGTCAGCCCCGTTAGAACTTACAAGAAGCTCCAAAGCTTACAGTAACGAATTTGTTGCGAGTTTTAAATTTTACCCGAGTTACGAGTAAAAACTCGTAAATACTCGAGTAATTTTTCTTACTACTCGCCCAAGCTCGAGTAGTAAATTTAAGCTCGTGACACATCACTAATAAAAATGTAACATTTATCAATCGGAAATAATTCTTTGAATATCAAATCCAATTATATAATGCAAATTTCAATCCATAAATAAATCAAGGTTGCAAATTAGCCACAAACCTTTGACGGAAGGAAGTGGGATTGATCCAGATTAATGGAAAATGTCGGCACTAAAATATATCTTTATTCGATCACTTACGTGAAGGATGTGTGACGTCATTATTTCCCCTTCTTACGTCATAACAAACCCTTTCACCATTGATGCTGTTTTGTAATGTAATCATCTCAAAGTATTTTTTATAAGTTGATAAAGAAGATAAAGACATTAAAATTCGTTGTAAAAACTTTTCCTCAAATTGCGTCACTATTTCGGAAGAAGAACGTTTGTTTCACGAGGACTCGTGGAGTAACTCCCTCGTCATTTGTTGGGTCTGTCTTGTTTTTCATTTATTTATAATGTAGTTCAATACCCCCTCGACTCTGGAAGTTATCAATGATAAAAAAATACCTTTGATTTCTTTAGGATATTTTGAATATTTATATATTCTATCTCAGGATAACTCTTCCCGATTTATTTATTTCTTTTATTTGACGGTCTTACCTTTGATTTGATTCCAATTATTTGTAAGTCGTGAAGTTCCATCCATTCCTCTTTTGACGGCGGCACGTTGATCCTCGGGTGATAATATTCATACATGTCCTGTATACGAGCTTCCATATCTAGAAAAAGGAAGAATAAGACGTTATATCTAATGTATCTCTAGTTATTATTTACTCTATAAAACAATACTTTAACGCTGTTGAAAGACTCATATCGTGAGTCCATTGTCATTATGCATCTGTATATATTTAAAAAAATGCTTAAGAAGATTGGCAAAAAAAAAAAGAACAATATGTACAACTGTTAGTTTGGACAGGGAATACTATACAACCTGAATAGGAACTTACTCCTTCTTATGTCAAAGTTTAACTACCTTTGTAAAAAAAGGAAAAAAGATGGACTTCCTACTAAGAACTCCCTCTTTTTTTACGTAGTAGTTAAACTTTGACATAAGAAGGAGGAAGTTCCTATTCCAGGTTGTTATAGTGGTCCCTGGTTTGGACAACCAGCCTCTATTGTACTACATATACAATAGGCTGAATAAAAAACAAGAATAAATATATTTATAAAAAAAAAATGAGAATATATCTAAAGTTACTTTTATGACACCAATTACATATATTCTTAAAGTTGATGAACCAACGAAAAAAAGACGAGGGGTAAGTGTTATTTGAGCATTCAAGTCTGGATATCAAGGGAATAGAAAAAAGGGAGAAGTTTAAAACCTAAAAAAATAACCTGACAGCATCATCATTGGTATTTATTGAAATTTATTTACAACAGAAAAATCCTATTATTATGAACAAAATATTTCATCAATTGGAGCGACCTATCATAAGTTGATTTATATCATCAAAACTCAATAAGTCGGGTATTTGTTTCTTTGCTGTTGGGTATCCAGTCATTCTATAGGTTCGTTGCTTAGACACAAAATAGCGGTAGATTTCTAGTGTTACAGTGGACTGCAGGCTCCTATAAAATATGGGGAGAGGGTATCGATGATAAATTAGATTATTGAAATGTATAATATATCATACTACAATAATCAAATGACTTTTTCTTAAAAATATATTAATAATGACCTATGACAATTAGATTATTCAGTACAAAAGGTGAATTCTTCTATGAAAAAATTTTTTAAAACATTATTCTATTTCATTACAGTAACTGCTACTTCTATTTTACCCTCCAAGAAAACTATGCCATTACTTTTTACAATATGTCTATAGTCTTCAAGCCATTTACAAGAAGCTTGTTCTATTACTTGTATGTGAAACTTTTGTGCCTACCGGTTTTCGATATATTTAATGCTAAGATTGAATACAATGATGGAAGAAAGTTTTACAGGAGAATGAAAAAAGGATAGATACCTTGCTGAACGATTTTGGTATGGCGTTTGTAATGGACTACTAATATTGTCAGATATACTTATTTTCATTGAGATGAGTGTTTGATAGCTGTTAACAGTTTTATAAACATTTATATTAAAAGTATATCAAAATTACAATCTCAATACATTAAAAAAATCACTGCTCAATAATATCTGGAGGGAAAAAATCATACCCAATAAAATTAAAGTTATAATTTTTTTAGTCAAAGCTGTTCTTCGTTTATCTATATAAATAATATACAATGGCAATGCTGTTCTTATTTCAAATGTTTGAAATGTTAGCAACATTGTAAATTTTCGTTTCTTGGTGATAAAAGAAGACGACATACAAAGTTTGAACAAAATTGGTCCATTACGAGGTCGCACAACGAGGTCAAGTTTTAAAAATTTAGTAAAAATATTTTCCGCAAATTTCTTCAAATGGTGGACGTTACAGACTTCAATAATAATATTATAATTTAAAGGAAATCTATTTACTACCAGACGTATGTTTGATGTTTGTTAGTAAAACAAGTTTTCAGTAAAAACAAAGAAAAAATGAAGTGTGTAATGTTTAGCATATTTTCATAGCTTTTTGTATCAATTAACTTCACTCGCCTGTAGAAGATGACATTTCAGATTGTACTGAATTCTGAATTGATAGAATGCAACCATGGTCATTTTTGGATTTATCATCCAAAGGTTTACTAAACTTAAAATTACTATTTTACTCTGAAGCGAACAAGTCATCTTCTACAGGCGAGGGAAGTTAATTGATACAAAAAAGCTATGAAATATGCTAACATTACACACCTTTTCAAGAAATGTGCGGAAAACTATATTTTTACTAAATTTTTAAACTTTGACCTCGTTGCGCGACCTCGTAATGTTGACCGATTTTGTTCAAACTTTGTATGTCATCTTCTTTTATCACCAAGAAACAGAAAATCCACAATGTTGCTAACATTTCAAACATTTGAAAAATAAGAACATCCCTAATGGGCATGGTATATTGAGAACACAGAATGCGGATTGATTGAATATTAGAATTTATACATCTGTATAAGGATTTTATTGTATGATTTTTTAGTTTTATATCCTTTTATAGCACCATTGGGAGTGCGATAGCCGTGTGCGTTAAGGCGTGTTCAACTCTCAATGTTGGGGGCGCAGGTTCGAATCCCAGAGGGGATGGCCATTTTTTGTCTACCTCATTGATAGATCCTGGGTTCGATAGACTCATTTTAATGCTATAATGTTTATTTATATATTCTGTTGGATGCAATTCTATCGAACCATATAGGCAAAAAACACCATTCAATACTTTTTAAGAAATGAAACTTGTAGGATCTGTCTCTATTAATTGTAATAATTGTTTATTTTGTTGGAAATGCCCCACAAACACTTATTCAAACGTTAATTAATTAATTATTTTTGTATGCAGTAAAAAATAAAATGGAATCCTTGAGATCTTATCTACTATTTGCCTTCAGTCATTTTTAAAATAACATTGATATCGAGGAATTGACAGGAGATAGAAAAGCGAGGAAAAAATATACATAGTTAATTACACAACTTTTGGGTCCATAAAGGAGACACTTATTTGCTTTCGTTCAAACTTTCTCCTCAGAAAAACGTGAACTAAGAATGATCCTTATATATGTATATATTAGGGGTATTTTTAGAAACCAAGTACTGAGATATTAAAAGCACCCTCCGCGAAATTTGTTACACTAGAATACAATCATTGTAGAAAAATGCGTTCAAAGGTTTCGTTATAAAGCAAAAAGCTTTTGTTATTGATCATTATACGCTTATACTTTCAGTCCAGACTGTTATTTAAGAATTAAAGTTATGAAGTGACTCAAAATATTTTTCTTATGTCTCTTTATTAATCTCTGTTAAAGAATGACATTAGAAGACCTGAGACTCATTACTCTTATCTCATGTTTTTTTTTGTAAGAGTGTATATATTTCATTTATGTCCTAAGGAAGTCAATTTTTATAAAAATTGTAAATGATAAGGGGGTTTCCATTGAAAATGAAAGTTTTTTTATACTTTTTCCATGTGGTGAGTTAATATAAGTAGTTACATTCTCACAACAAGTTAATTTTTCGTTCTAAAATAGTTGTTTGTTTGTGGGTGATGGTTTCAATGCCAAGTAGATGAAGCCTATATATATATATATATATATCAGACTTGTTGATTTACCGTTCATTTGTTGTCGTTCACGAACGATGAACGACAAGAAAAATTCCTTATCGTTCGTCGTTCGTTTTTGGCGCCAAAAAAGACAAAGATTTTTATTTTCATGGGACAAATTTCCTTTCTAAAAAAACGCCATCCCCTTTTTTCAGAAATTTCTTTCTAAAAAACGTCGTCAATTTTTTTATAATGGCGAACGATGAACGACGAACGATTCAATTTAAAATTAACGATGAACGATAACTTTTGGCGAACGATAAACGAACGACAATTTTTCGCGAACGTCAACAAGTCGGATTATATATATATAAAATGTAGGATTTATTGAAAGGATTTAAAATTAGTTTCAATGTACATTCAAAATAAACGAGATATTAAGGTTTTGTAAAAGTAATTTTATAGAAAATACCCCAAAATGACTACTTCAAATCATTTATTTCTCGTTAATTTTGGATGTATTTAAAAACTTAATACTTATTTGGAATCCATGCAATCATACATATATATATATATAATCCTTTTTGTAAAAAGTATCAAATATTTTCCGATGTAAAGTAATAAAATCAATAAATCGTCAAGCAATTATTATAAGCTTTTCAGTTTAAAAGCCTGCATATTTGACTGTTAAAATAAAACCAAGCACACAGTTTCATTTCTAATCCATACAGGAGCCGAATGTTCCTTACTTCAATTTTCAAACTCATCTCCCTGGCATCCCTGAAATTATCCCCAATGAACCTAAATCGGGAGACGCGATGGAGATTGTCAAAAAGCACATAGAAAATTTTAAATTACCTAGGAATGGACAAAAGAGTAATGCGGTCGTTGATGGGCATAAATGATGGGAAAAAGTTCACAGCACAGCTACAAATCTCCGCCAACTTAATTAGTTTCTCACAACATTGTAAGGACTGTGGAAGAATGTATGTGAACATCAGACACGCTTTCTGTGATTGCCCATCATTGGCAATTATCAAAAGATTCGTTCATTTGAACTCGGCTTTATTTCCGATTATATATAGAAGCGACTATTCTTTTTGGCTTCCCGACCAAAGGACAAGGCTATAAAGAAGAGGAAAAAGCTATTAGTTTATCTTTGAGCAATTGCAAGGTATATATAGCTAAGCAGCTTACAGAAGAAAACTGATCGAGAACAATGAACTAAGAGGAATAATAATATCCTCCGCCGCTCGATACGCGGTTATTTCTCTGAGAATCCCAAAACCACAAAGTTTGCTCTGGAACCACGCAGCCGAAGTCGTGAAGTATTCTCCATCTTGTCACCAAAATATGTGAAATCGCTCAAATAATTATTAAACAGTATAAAAAGTTCATGAAGATATGAATGAAAATTGATTATGTTTTTATCGTTCATCATTTATACTGTATGGAATTTATTTTTAATCTTTTATGTTTTATATATGTCTATTTACTGTTTATAAGAATTTGTGGTCTTTAAAAGGAAATAATTTTAAACTAGAATGTTCATTTATGTTTTTATGAAACACAATTTTCCTTTTTATTATTTGTTATTTTATTTATATATAATATGCGTTGTATATTTTTAAATTGAATATAGACCTTGCTGATGAAAAAAAACCAACTCATATTTTATTATAAGTTGCAGTTCAAATTTAGTTGCTGCTAATGGACGATTTCGGTCTTCATCAAAGAAAATAATGCCTTTGTGATTTTTCAAGTGAATTTGAATCTCCGTTGATGTTGCAAATAGAAAATATTTAGAAATTAGATCTTTCATTTTTCATAATAAACTCATTGGCTTTTGAATGCATAAATTCAAAATCACTAAACTACTTGGAAATAATCCCACCATAAATCATAATTCTTTTAAAGCCTCCATGGTTTCTATCTCAGTATAGAAACAACTGAATGTATGTTGTTTCTCATGGTATAAAATTTTATCCAGAAAAGACAATTATAAGTAAAAATGAATATAACACGCTTTTGAAAACCGTATAATTGAACATTCCAGGTCTTGCTGATCTTCCCCACTCATTTAGTAAAAAGCAATATGATGGCGTTTGGTAGGAGATTATTGTTTGTTAAATAAAGTTACAAAGACAATTAAATACCCTTTGCCATCCATCCAATGCTTCAACGAAAAATAAAAATAAATCTAGTTTCTTCAGTAAACTGGACCTAACTTAAACCTATCATCCAATATCTATGCTTGAAGAAGACATACAAACACTGTCATTTCCTTAACATGTGATTTTCATCAAGATGTTCGTATGCCTTTTGCTAAAGAATGCTACAAAGATCTTTCCAGAGGATGATTGATAAAGTTTTGGGTGAAACCAATGGTTGTTTCGCCTATATAGACGACATCTTCTTATTCTCTTAGATGGAGAAAAATAACAGATGGTTCTGTTAGAGGAAAAGTAATTTTTTAAAGTAACGGTTTAAGCTTATAATCGAAAGGCCAGTTTTGCAGGACTAATATTGATTTTTCTAGGGTTCAATATATCAGCACAAGGTGTTCCGCCGATTGATTGAAAGATATCTGAGTTAAAACAAGAAGAAAAGAGTCTGCTTTTTCCCGTGAGTTGTTAGTTGTGAGGGAAGTAGTTCGACATTTGAAGGCAAAGAAATAACTGGTTTTACCGAACATAAACCTTTGATCACAGCTCAATTTGATAGGGATTCTAAATGGCCTGTAAAATACGATATATATTTCTCTGAATTGACTGAAAGAGGAATAACACCTGCTCATATCTCTGAGAAAGATAATGTCCCAGTAGATTTTCTTTCAAGGATAAATTAGTTTTGAGTTTGTGCTTCACTGACTGGAAAATTGGAAATTAGAATAAAGAAAATTATAACATTTGTGTGAAATATCCTTTAGCTGAGCCAATGAGTTTAGATCAACCTATCATTTTATGCGACGTTCGAACAAAAAACGGACGGTTAATAATACCTCAAACCTTTATAATAAAAACAATTCACTCTATTCAGAATGAATCTCATAAAGGTATTAAACACTCTTCGAACAATACAGAAACACATTTTTGGAATTCTTGTTCACTGTCAATAAATTTATTTTCAAAATTGCGATATTACTCCGAAAAAAATCTTACATAGCAACCTTTATTCGACTAGTTTTTTATGACAAAGGTAATGGGAAAATTATGGTCTTAAAATTCATAGGATAACAAAATGTCTAGAAGAAACTTGCTTGTTTTGGGATCCCAAATTCACCCTTCTTTATCTCTCCATTTTCATGGATCCTAAAAGCTATAAGACAATTGAGAAAAGTTTTATAGTCGGCGGCAAACCAAAATGAATTTACTATCTTAAACCGAAATTAGTCTATAGTGGGGAATGTTGATGATCTTCAAACTGTGCTCTTTTTAGGGATTATTCTAGCTGGACTTTATTATGCAAATAAGTTTGTATTTTTGTAAATAGCTAATATTTGATTTAAAAAAATCATTTATATATATTTTTTTTGTACTTCAGTACATCAATTTATTTAATCTCTCAATATACATACACTAATAAAACATTCTCAAAATAAAAATCATCCATGTTGTCAACATATTATTAATTAGTAGTTCAAAATTATCCGGGAGTGGAGTTCTAGAGCATCTAAATTTATAAATAATAATCTGAATTTTGGTTACAATGAAATTTACTTGCTTTTGATTAGGGCCAAAATAAAAGTATGGAAAAGATTTTGCTGTCAGGATTAAATTCAGTCTTGAAGATAAAACCACTCTTAAATCACCCCATATTCTCACTATATGCGGACATTCAAATAAAAAATGATTTAATGTTTCCAACTTTTCCTTACAAAATGAACAAAGTCTTTCCCATTCCGTTCTGCCGAATATGCCACCTAACGAAAGGGTGTTAGTGATTATTTTATATTTCAACCATAACATTGAGAAATCAAAATTAGCTTTATGCAAATCTTCCAAAATTTTGGTGGCGGGAGCAGGGATTTCAAAGAGATCTTTTCTCCTTGTAATTTGCATTAAAAAACATACCTTGAGTGTTTTATCCATTTCAAACGATCTTAGATTATTATTGGAGATTTGACTACAAAAGTTGTAAAAACAGTCCGGTGGACCAATTACACGTTTTTTAAAGATAGCTTTTGTAAAATGCCCTTTCTTTCTAAAATTTCACTAGCGTTAAAATTAATATCTTCATTAAAAATCTCACCCACAAAACTGAGTTTCTTTTTTATTGATGTAAAAGTCATAAAATTAAGGCGCTTATTTTCTACAACTGGTTCTTGCCATTTCATTTTTTGAAGAACTTTATTATTTAGTGTGGTATTGATAACAATGATCTCCTTCCAAAAACAGTTAATATTTTGGGCAATTTCATAAACTTTGTCCGGACCAATACCTTTCATGTTTTCTAATTTTTTCCCATTTGTTTTCATAAGTTGAAGGTTGATTATTTCAGCCCATACAGACCCTTTTTCTGTGATACGTTTGCACCATGAGTACAACAAAGTTTTCCAGAAGCCTTGGAAATCCACCAAACCAAGCCCACCCCATTTTTTGGGACATTTTAGTCGATTCCACGAAACTATTTTACAACGCCCTTCTGGAAATAGGAAAGCTTCGCACATAATCTGCATTTTATCTGCTAAGTTTGTAGAGTATGGTGTCAATTTTAAAAGGTGAATAACTCGAGGTAATATTAGCGTGTTTCCATACTTGAATCCTTGCAGGCAAGTTTTTCCCCATTAAAGTCGTAAACTTTAATGAACTTTTTTGAATAATTTCTTTTATTTTTATTTCGTTTTCTAAATGGTCACAGCCATCAATTGATAAAAATGTGCCTAGCACTTTTAATATTGAAGTTTCTTGAATGTCGGTGGATGTCTGATTAATTTTTATATTTGAAATAACATTAGTTTTTTCAGATTTATTTCTAAGCCTGAATATGAACCATTTTCTTTTATAATATTAAGTGTTTGTTCGATGGAATCACTAATATTTTACTGGTTGCCAGCAAAAGCCATAGTTATGTCATCTGCAAAAGCTTCAACTTTTATTTCTAAATCTCCAATTTTTATACCCCTACTAATTTGGAACTATTTAATTGAACAATTAAAGGATTTAACGCTAAAATAAACAAGAATGGTGAGATAGGATCACCTTGACGGCATCCTTTTTTTACATTAAAATTATTTTTGGGATTATGATAAAAAGTAGTAAGGTTAAAAAGACAAACATTTATCATTTTTATTAATTTTTCAGTTATGCCATGTGTCTTAAGACAATCTAAAACCCATTTGTGTGAGACACTGTCAAATGCTTTTCTAAAATCGATGGCCATTACTGCCACATCGAGTCCCTGCTTGCGAGATTCTAAAATTGCATCTTTGATTCCACGCACTATGTCTGCCATGTGCCTGCCCTGAACAAATCCTTTTTGTGATGGATGGATATGTGAGGTAAAAAGTCTCTCATCCTTTTAGCTAAAATGCCACTATAGATTTTATAAGACACATTAAGCATTGTGAGCGGGCGTAAGTTTTCAACAAAACGCGGATCTTTGCCGACCTTTGGGATGAGGATTAGTCTTCTTTCTGTTATGAATTTATCGAAGCTGCCTTTAGCTAAAGCCTCTTTGTATACCCTCTCCAATAGAGGGGATAAAAGCTCGTTATATTTTTGATAAAATTCCATAGTAAAACCGTCTGGGCCTGGAGCTTTGTTTCGTTTTTTATAGTTCAATATATAAGACTTGATTTCCTCCGAAGTAATAATTTCATCAAAGGTTTTGCTAAAAGATCCCAATGCACCCCTGCTTTCCTGAGTTCCACTTTCAGCTGAGACAGCTGAGATACATTCTTTGTTGCTGTTATACAAACAATGATTACTATTATACATATCCTGATAATATTTTGTTATTATTTCCTGCACAAATTTTGGGTTATATTCGAGTTTGCCATTGTTGTCATATATTACTGTAATATCCTTCTTCGACATGGGTCACTCTTCTCTTTTCTTCAAACGTTTTAAAATAGCCTGGTCTTTCGGAAGTGCACCTAGTCCGCTCCTAATTGCATGCCCTTGAGCATACATTCGGTCAATTTCTTTCATTGACTCCTCTGTAACTAGGAAAAAAAATCATTTTATATGATGCAAATTATTGTTGTCAAGAATCCTGACCATTATTTTTTAATTTAATGCGTAAGTATAATTTGGTGAATTTACTTAAGTAATTGCCGCTCAACAATTAATTACACAAAAAATAATATCTCTTTGATATCCAAAAACCTCAATTTTTTATATATATTTACCTCCGCCGAAGGAGGTATTGTTTTCACTGGTGTTGGTTTGTTTGTTTGTTGGTTTGTCAGCAGGATAACTCAAAAAGTACTGAACGGATTCGGATGAAATTTTGTGGAGTTGTTAAAAATGCCAAAAGGAACAAGTGATTAAATTTTGACATCTCTGAGTGCAGAATTAAGATGCAAAATGAGCTAAATACTAATAAATATTTCAAGTTAGCCTACTCTGCCAATAGATGTCGCTGTGCTGTGAAATCGGGTGCCAGGAGCGTCTTCCTCTCGGAATTTCCGTCGAGGGGAACCCTCCCCCGTCCCTCTACGCCTCCCCAGTCGTGAAAAATTGGCCTCGGAAGGCTCATAAGGACCCCGTGACGGCAGAGGTTTGCACTCTCTGAGTGTATATATGCCTCTAGTTATGTACTGCAATCTTGATTATTAAATTTGACTATCCAAAAATCTGGATATTTCTTTCCTCTTCCCTCTTTTTTGAAGTATATCATAGAAATACTTATAAAAAAACATCAAAAATGTTAATTCGTTAATGGTTTGTTATTTTTCTCGGCCTTATTTGTTAATGTATATATTGGTTCAATTATGATGCTTCATTTTTGAAATATATAACGTTTAATTATGTTCAATCTAGTTATAAGCCCCCTTTTAAAGTATGTACCTAGGGAAGAAGGGATTAAGTTTGTATATCCCTTATTTGTGAATTTAACCCATTCTTACTCCTCAATGTTACGTAACAAAGTTTGGAGGTTTTCACTAAAATATGATGCACATCATTTGTTGTAGATTTCCCAGAATATTAGTTTTTAAAAAAATGCTGAAAGTTTTTAATATTGCATGTGACTGATGTAATTTTCTCAAACTTTAATAACGTTAGAATCTCCAAGGCGTTAGTTGTGTTGTTGACCTAATCAATCTGCATGCCTGTTTGCCATAATTATTTGAAAGGTGCAATTATAATTTGTCAGACCCTTCTTAGCTAAGATGAAAAAAAAAAGAAAAATATTGGACCAGGGTTTCCACATTCTTTAAATATTTGCTTAAACTTACAAGAGTGTTTGTTTCTCCTTAAGCTCTCTAGGAATATTGAAAAGCTCTTTTTTAAAGTAACTTAAGCCTTTGTCTTCATTCGTCCGGAACGCAATATAATTTGAATTGACTCCCTGTCATGTGGAAAATATTTTATGATAAAAGATTGGCGATGGTTGGAAGAGGCTTTGAGAGTAGCAATGATTTTAAGGGCTCTATAAGATATTTATTGAGACGATAAAATGTATTTTGTCATTAAAGTAGTCATTTTATACTTTATATCCTCCTGTGGAAAATGGAAAATTATTTTCACGTAAATAAATAAGAGGTTTTTTGATTTACAACTGTGTTTTTCACCTAAAAATTAACTTGTGGTCAGTCATATTTTCTATAAATATAATAACCTCAATAGTCCCTTTGGACCCAATCATATGTATCAATCAAATTGACATGATTAAAACATAATTGGAACAACACAAAATATAGACATTATGTGTTTTAGTTCTCTATACTTCATAGGTACCTGCAGTAAGGCGGCTATGGATCTATGACGTCATCAGTTGGCTTTAATCAGTTCCCTCTTACTGTAGGGATGCATGTACCTACATACGACTGACTCTGCCTCAATCATTATCATTGTAAACTACAAATAAGACTCAAGTTTGACACCCTTTAAAAAAATATTTTACATAAAGTAAACTAATAAGTCATGTATAAAAATAAAACTCAAAACCCAGTAGACATTTGGCTTAACTCGTTTTATTATTATTAGCAGCAGCTGAAGTTGTATTCAATCAATGAAACGATATAATGGAGTTACAAATATATATATATATATATGTATGGAGATTTTTTTTAAATGCATGTGTGAGAACGAAAAATAAAAAAGAGTTGAAATAAAATTAGGACTTGATCAATGAAAAAGAATAATAATAACAAGTTTTTGAATGCTTGCCAATAATCTTTTTAAATTAGGAAGGGCGGGTAAAGAAAAGAGAAAATGTTTAAAAAAGAGCGGGAAAATCGCTTTTGCTTTCTCGCCTATGAAAAAAGTTAATTTAAAATGACAATATGCAAGATAAATGATCAATGTATGCATATTAGGACCATTATGACAATAATTACTGTAATTACAACTGTTGTTTGTGAGGGGGCTGAAGGGGGGGGGGGGGCTAGAGATTGCCTATCGTAAGGAGGAGGAGGAGAATCATGATCTCATCGTCATCAGATTTTAAAGATATAAATAAAATTGATTTAATTCGATGAAAATTGGGAATCCTCTCCTTTTAATCGTCTAAGCTCTTGATCCTAAAAAGTAAATAAATAATTGTTTAATAACGATGAAGTATAATCATGGTGGTATATTAACTTTGATTTTAAAATTATTGGACAAGGAACTTAATTAATGTCTTTTTTGTTAAGTGTTAAAGTTGATATAATTTTCTATTGTTGTTATTTATAATAATTTTTTCTGATATTTTCAATTATTTATATTCAATTTAGATGGTATATTGGTATTGTATGTCACTCCATATCTGATATATCAGACAATATCATATATATTGGTCGTTATACAGTATAAGTTTATGTATATTAATAAATGCTTATTTATCTGCTCTCTGTTTTTTGGGTCCTTGTTTGAACGAAAATCATTTTGAATATATCACATGCTTTTGAATGAAATGATTTTCAGATTATTCTAATAGTTTTGCATAAATATTTCTAAGTTCCAAAAATATTGTATTAAGCTGGAGGCTTATATAATAAATAATAAATAATATATATATATATATATATATATATATATATAATATATATACAGGGTGGTAAAATCAAATCCGGTGTTTTTCTTCTCTCACTTAAATACACATAAAATCGTTAATTTCTGGTCATTTTATTTATTAAGACATTAAAATTCTCCTACCGTCGAGTTCGACGTTTGTCATTACCTCCGCCGAAGGAGATTTGTTTTCACTGGCGTTGGTGTGTTGTTGGTTTGTTTGGTTGTCAGCATAACTCAAAGTACGGAGGATTCAATAAACTTTGTGAGTTGTTGAAATTCCAAGGACAATGATAGTTGGCATCTCTGATGCAGAATTAGATGCAAAATGAGCTAAATACTAATAAATATTTCAAGTTAACCTACTCTGCCATAGATTCGCTTGCTGTGAAATCAGGCCGGGAGCGTCTTCTCACCGTCAAGGGAACCCCCCCCGTCCCTACGCGCCCCAATGAAAAATCCGCCTCGAAGGCTCATAAGGACCCCGTGACGGCGGAGGCTTGCACTCTCTGATTGTATATAGCCCTAGATAATTTAATCACTTATTTTTCGATATTTCACATCTTAAACATTTTTTAGCAAAGTTTACGACTGGGTGCGTAGAGGGACGGGTTCCCCTTGACGGAAATTTCGAGAGAAGACGCTCCCGGCCCCCGATTTCACAGCACAGCGACATCTATTGGCCGAGTAGGCTAACTTGAAATATTATTAGTATTTAGACATTTTGCATCTTAATTCTGCACTCAGAGATGCAAAATTTAATCACTTGTTTCTTTTGGCATTTCCGACAGCTCTACAGTTTTCATCTGAATCCGTTCCGTACTTTTTGAGTTATCCTGCTGACAAACAAACCAACCAAAACTAACACACACCAAACCAACGCCAGTGAAAACAATACCTCCTTCGCAAAGGTTATATAAATAAAAATAGCAAGAGAGGTTCTGATAATACAATAATAAATAAACATTAATATATATATGTATAATATATACACACATATATATATATATATACACACATATATATATATTTTATTTATTTATTTTATACTTCATATGCATATGAATTGATTAATGTTTATTTATGATTTATTATCACAACCTCTCTTACTATTTTTATTTATTATTGTATATACCATATAATGTATGATTAATAATTCATTCTTTAAATATATTTTTTGACTTACTTATTATTTACAAAGTTTCATATATGTGTATTTCCAATGTAAAGCGTTTTATAAATATGCAAACATATAATAAAGAAGAGAATATACTGTAAGTTATAAGGACAATTCATTAAAAGCTTTAGGTTAAATGTTAAAGTAAATAAATCATTTAGATTTAAATATACCTAATCGTGATTGTATTTTGAAGATAACAATTTGGGTCCATCCACTTTAGGTGCAAAGACAAAGATTAAAGCTTCTTTCTTAATCCTAAGCAGTATTGTTTTTTAAAGAGGATGCCTCTTGCCAAAAAATAAAACAATCAAAATCTCTTATTTTCTTCTCATTAATAAAAAGTTTCTCTTTGGTGCTTTTATAAAAATACAGTATATAAAATTAACAAGGCCTGGGTAGTTGAGATAGGAACATTGAATTACCACAACCTACAGGAAGTATTTCATTATGGTTGCTTGTGTCAAGCCTACCTTTTTCTTTAAAGTGGTTTAGACAAAGATTATAAAAGTATTTTTTGTATACATACATGTCCAATTAGGAACATTTATTAATACTTTAAACCAACCATCCATGTCAAGAGATGCTTGAATCATGTTTTAAAAAATTTGAAAAGCATATTTAGTGATTTCAATAACCTTTATGTTGGGTTTATTTTGCAATTCAATAAATATTTTTTAATTGAAAAAAACCTATTTGGTGTTTTATTTTTCAGTTAGAGAAAATATCTTAAAGATTTTTAGCTTAGTTTATAGCTTAATTTAGCAATTTTAATAACCATTTATGATTTGTTGTTTTTACGCTAAAATAATTAATTTTTAAATGAAAGAAAACCTATTTTGTGTTTTCATTCATTTAAAAATACTATTGATTTTTAGCTAGTTTATTTTATTATATAGTGACTTTTCAATGTTCACATTTTTTTTCTTGAAAAATATATATGAACATGTAATTTTGTATTGATATCAGATTTGGAAATATACCACACTATATTTATTACACTTTTATTAAGGATCATATTTCAATCTTTTTGTACTTACAAAAAAAATATATTCCTTACAATATAAAACTGATCCTCTAAATGTTTATTATAATGAATTATTATGACTCAAATGAGCTTATAATTACCTCCGCCGAAGGAGGTATTGTTTTCACTGGCGTTTGTTGGTTTGTTAGTTTGTTGGTTTGTCAGCAGGATAACTCAAAAAGTACTGAACGGATTTGGATGAAATTTTGTGGAGCTGTTGGAAGTGCCAAAAGAACAGGTTTAATTAACATCTCTGAGTGCAGAATTAAGATGCAAAATGAGCTAATACTAATAAACATTTCAAGTTAGCCTACTCTGCCAATAGATGTCGCTGTGCTGTGAAATTGGGTGCCGGAGCGTCTTCCTCTCGGAATTTTCGTCTAGGGGAACCCTCCCCCGTCTCTCTACGCCTCCCAGTCGTGAAAAATCCGCCTCGGAAGGCTCATGACGGCGGAGGTTTGCACTCTGAGTGTATATATGCCTCTAGTTATGATATTAATTTTGAAAAGTTTGCAATGCTATTTTGGCCTCATTTGTATGTATATATATATTTTCTTTGATATGGAATTCTTCTCCATGAACTTAGAGATTTTAATAGCAATACTATCCGTCCTTCACTATTACTAATGCTTAAGATGCTATTTGTTTTTCCTTACATGTTTTGCCCATATGAAATAAACATTGTACTGCACTTGGGCGTGAAAAAAGCAACATTAGAGCGTTTGATTGCTTCATCAGAATTAAGATATTATTCCATTGGACTAATTAAAAGACCCTTTCGAGAGGCAAACCAGCGTTTTCACCTTTTCCGATTTGATTCTCTTTAAGCTGAACTATGGTGATCCCTTACTCCAAAATATTTAAAGTGAATATGCATGTTGTGATAAAGAAATAACAACACAATACTCATTAGATGATTTTCTGGTTCTCCAAGCTTAAATCATCGACAGAAAAATATTTTTTAAATTCGGGTCCCTAAAATGCCTGCCGCTTGGGCCGTTTAGGGTGGTGCAAATAAAATTGAGTCTTATGATGATATGGGTGCCGAAATGAGATTTGCAAAAATATTATTATGTAAAAGGGGTAATAACAAATAAAACATTTAAAAAATCAACTTGTTTTTAAAATATCAATTTATTTAGTAACCGACTACATATGTAGATGCGTATGTTGATAGAAAGCTATGCATTAACTTCGTATTACATATATTTCAACATTGCAAAGGAAAAATACATTTTCAAAATAAAAAAATTACCTTATGTCTCTAAATAGTTATTTATTATATAAAAATATGTTACAACGTATGTCATAACCAACATACGCGCAGTCAAAATTAATTACTTTATATATATATATATGGACCATGGAAAAGTTTTTTCTTTACACTTATAAATTTTTCAAATATGATGATCATAGATATCCAACACAAACTAAGTAGACCACTTCATAAAATACATATATTAACATATATTAACTCAGAGAGTGCAAACCTCCGCCGATCCCCCAAAATGAATCACTTAGTCTTTTTGTCATTTGCCAATAGATGTCACTGTGCTGTGCTCTCCTCTTTGAGAGCACAGCACAGCGACATCTATTGGCAGAGTAGGCTAACTTGAAATATTTATAAGTATTTAGCTCATTTTGCATCTAAAGAAGCACTCAGAGATGCCAAATTAATCACTTGTCCTTTGGCATTTAAAAACTCAACAAAGTTTCATCATCCGAATCTGTCTCCTTACTTTTTGAGTTATCCTGCTGACAAACAAACCAACCAAACGCCAGTGAAAACAATACCTCCTTCGGCGGAGGTAAAAAAGCTTTAGTCACCCAGCAAACAAATATTTTTAACTTGCGTCATTTTACTAACTTGTTATCATTATGGATAATTAGTATTATCAAGTACCTCTTTATATCCTAGAGCCATATAAGTTATTTCCATATATTTAATTGCTTTAAAAAAAGGAAAAAGTTATACTTGGATTATACAGATAGAAATGCTATTATAATGTTTTTGTACTCTTAAAGCTTGGAAAATATATATATATTCTCCACCTCACCTCTGCACTCAATCAGGTGAATATTTTTTGTTGAATCCTATTGGCTATTTTGAGTTGTTCTCAAAAACTTTTAAGGAGTTGTAATTATCACAAAAACAATAAGAATTAGTGCATTTAATAAATATTTAGTTTTTCACAGTGGTCCTGTGATTTTTATTCGTCGTTTGACCACTTTTGTTAAAAGATATAAGAGGACTTCAAATGACATCATCGAGGGAGCCGTGCAATAAAGATTGTCTTAAATACTATTTACAATTCTGTATTTCGTTTTACTTCACTTCAACTTATATAATTTAGATTTTGATTTTCATGTGTGAATGGGTCTTGCTTCAGAGGGTTAATTTTAACTACAATGTTTGTTTATGATCTTATTATCACAACCCCTCTTGCTCTTTTATTTATGTTGTATATATTTATTATGTATGATTTTTAAGTAATGACCCATTAAAGAAGAAAAAATATTGATATAGAGTTTCTGAAGATTATATCCATTCTGCAAGTAGTTGACCACTTTTCTTATAATATATTATTGTTGGAAGGACTTCCTCGTGTAATAATGGATCCCACGCTTATCTATAAACTTTCTGTTATTTTTAAAAAAACCTACCTCTGCCATCAGACTAAACGGAGGTAGATATTTAATTTCGTATTTCTTTCTTCATATAATTGAAATCGTTTTAACAATTTAATGCAAAAAAAGAAAGGGAAACGGATTATAGTTATCCGTTTTTGATAATTTGCAAAATAAACTTACCTGAAGGGACGAAGTCAATCACCATTATCTAAACCGCTGATCTAATGGCTTCTTTCCTCATGTAAAGATTAATTAATAGTAGACCTCCCAAAAAAAACCACTTTTTTAGTTTCTTTACATACCACCCAGCGATTCTGTTTCTTTTTTTGATGCTGAAAACAGTATCTTAATAAAAAATCTCTAGCATTTTTAGAAATCGGACGTCACTGGTGTCAAAGGTTCCGTTATGAAGCAAAACTTTTTTGTTATTACTTATTTTGAAAAATACTAGTTTTACAAAATTTAGCTATGATCATTGATGACTTTGTTTTTATTTTGCAAATTTTTGTCAAATATATTAGTGTGCCAATAAAATGAACATAAGTGCAGCACGCACCAACCATTTTTTTAAATAACAGCTCCTATAGGGTTCTTTATAGTTTTCAGGAAGGAAAAGAAAAAGAGGGTACTCAGGTAGTTTTTTAATTTATCTTTTAAATATAATCCAAACCATTTAATACTATTTATTCAAACCTGTTTTTAATTATAAAACACGTGATTTAAAGACCGTATCAGATTCAATTTCACTCTTTGATCTATCAGTCAGTGCCTTTTACATAAAATGGAAACTCGGACACTGAAGAAGTGCTTAAGCGAGGCACTGGTATTGGTTATACTCTAGAAATTTTCAAACCAGGTCCATTCCCGTTAACCGAAGAGGTGAGACGGCACTTTTACTTTCATCTTTGGTCTTTGGGTAGACCGGACGGGGAGCTAGCTGCCCGTAGCACCGCCGGGGATTCCCTACTATATAAACTAAATATATATAATATATAATACAATCTATTATATATATTATATATTATTTATTATATAATAATAATAATAATATATAATAATAGTTGAACAAAATGTCTATGGCGAATTCACGAGATTACCATAATACATTTCATTGAAAAACTGTATTTTGAGAAAAACAAAAATTAAAGAATTGGTATCAATAATGATGAGAGGGATTCAGAGGGAGTAGATTGGGATTCGATGGGGAAAATCTACTATCATTAGTCCGTTTTAAAACACGTATTAAAAGATAACTTAAAACATCAACATGAGTACCCTCTTTTCTTTTTCTTCTTGAAACTATAAAGAACCCTATTAGTAGGAGCTGTTATTTAAAAAATGGTTGGTGCGTCAGCACTTATGTTCATTTATTGGCACTAATATTATTTGACGAAAATTTGCAAAATTAACAAAGTCATCAATTGATCATAGCTAAATTTTGTATGACTAGTTTTTTTCAAAATAAGTAATAACAAAAAAGTTTTGCTTCATAACGAAACCTTTGACACCCATGACGTCCGATTTCTAACAATGATAGAGATTTTTTATTTAGATACTCGTTTTCAGCATCAAAAAATGAACCAGAATCGCTGGGTATATGTAAAAGAACAAAAAAGTGGTTTTTTTTGGGAGGTCTATTAAATA